>QTSX02000244.1:0-118012 GCA_014839935.2 Entomophthora muscae | reverse complement strand
AGGGGTATTCTGTGAAATGGACAGGACCAAATAGAGCACCTGGTGGACAATACTTAGCTGGTGGATTGGTAGAAGGGTCAGATGATCTTTGATTTAACTGGCAGATGACAAGAAAAAATACAGCAATGATTGGGGAAACCAATATCTCATAACTTTTATTTTAAAATGACAATGGTGATTGATCTTGGCCTGGCAGGTACTTATACTGCGCTACCAGGCTTCATTTCCTGGTTGGCTTTCTTGAGCTTGGGAGGTTTAGCATTGGGGGTCTTAGATGGCAGTGTGGCGCTTGGCACTTGCAGGTCACCACTGGCCGCTTTGGAATAAGAAGACTTTGAATCCTTCTGTTTGGCAACTCAGGCGTTGGGTGCCCCTTCAGGTTCAGTACCACTTTTCCTGGGCTTTGGGGGAGTTTGGAACAACTATCATTGGGGATTTTTTCCATTTCACCAAGCAAACTGCTGGTGTCAGATATTGGCACCTAGGGAAATTCCTGGCATCTTGCATTGGTGGTTTGCTTGCAGAACCCTGCGTGGTAGTTAAGGGTTCAGGTCCTGGCAGGTTGGCAACAACTTTATCAATTGGTAGTGGACTGTTGGGTTCCCAGCCTTTGGAACTGGCAATCTGCAAAGGGTTTTGCTCAGGGGTTGACTCTGGCTCTGTACTTTGGGATTCAGGTACATCCAAATTGTCATTACTGACAAAATATAAAAAAATCAAATCAAATGGTTGCTTTTATTAAATATTTTAGCTTTAACTCATCTGAGTTGCTTGCAATTGTGATTTGGAATTCGGATGTATAATTTGTAATCCTGATTTTCCCCTACAGGTTCCAAATCTAAATTAATTCCCATTATGCCAGTCTAGGTGACAAGTGTCTTTTCTTGAGTCTGAGTGGCTTTAATTTTCTCCCTTATTTGGAGCAACTACCTCTTTTTGCCTCATGGACAACAGTCACTCTTTTTTGCCCAAGAGGATGAACTTGCCGTGTTTATACTCTTTCAGTTCCATTACCCTGTTTCTGGGACACTTTTGTATTACTATCAAATAAATTCAAACTAAAATCAAATTAATTCACTTTAACTATGTAAATTGTTTAACTATTTTTATTTGTCTATGTATAGTAACCCCATAGCTTGTAGTCCATATCATCTTTTTCACATTAGGTTTTGATCTTTATATATTAAATACTTTGGTCATAAATGCAAACTTTTAGCCATACATATTGGCCCAAATGTTGTATTTGATCATTTACACCCAAAAAAGACATTTAGCATATCATATTTATACTTTCTGCTCCAGATTTTATATCACAAGTAGGATACACAGGTACCAGTATAAGAACTTCATTAGTTTGTTTTGATACTTTAAATTTTTGTTGTTTGTCTCAGTTGCTATATGCTTTGTTATTTAATCAAGTTTTTCACTTTAATGACTGAGTTGATTTAGTTTTCAAAAGCCTTAATAAATATATCAGCTTTGTAATGTGACTGAAATAATTTGTTTGTGTGATAAGTTTTGTTGTTCTTTTTTAAAATAAATTTTTCCAGTGTACAGATTTTGTTATGTGTCTGGAATTTTTTGCCTATTAGAACTATTATTCTTTGTTGTATGCTCTAATTTCTACCAAAAAAAATGAATTTGTTTTGGACTGAACTGAGATTGTTCTGGATTAGTATATTTTTGTTTATCTCAACAGGTTGTAAAGCTACTGTATTCCAGAACTGTCACATGTAGGATCAGGAATCAGATTTTTCTTGTTAGTCAAGTGAAAACCATAATACCAAAATTAGATTTCTCTCTATTTGGTTACACATTGCAACAAATTATAATAAAGCAATAAACTTAGGTTACATCAAATTATTAAAAGATACATGTAACAATATCTTAATTTTAAATATTATAAATTGCATGGGATTGATAAAATTTTCTTGATAATATATATAAAGAATCATACTAATTTGATTTTTGTAATGGGCACTCATATTTTATAAAAAATTATTTTTTAAACAGAGAAATTATATATTTGGATAATTAAAAAGTTGCCTTTTTTAATATATATATGTTCCAGCGGCCTTTTTTCAACAAAAAAAATAACAGACACTTTGGAAAAACTCTCTCTGCTAAGCATCACTTTTATTCAATATAAAGGTGCACACAGTCATAACCAATCACAAGTACACAACTATTACAACTGCTCAAACCATCATGGCCCAGAAAGGGGTAGACACTGGAGGTGTGAAGAAGAAGTCCAAGGGACAGAAGGGGGAGGCAGTGGCCCCATACACTGTGCCACTCAAGACAACACCCAAGGCCACCATTCCTGATGATTGGGAGGATCACTGGGAGGGGGATGCTGATGCCCCATTCATCTCAGGAGAAGGGGGTAAATCAGGAGGCTCGGCAGGAGGTGTGACAGGACTCATAACAGATAAGGATGAAGTTTATGACAGCCCTGATTGGCTGGACAAGGTGTGAGCCAATGCAATGGCTGGCATTGAGGCCTCCCTAACTGAGGTTCAGCACAAACAACTGATGATGAGTAAACAATTGTTTGCCAAGCTTCTGGACAACTATGGCATTGATGCCAAGTGTGCCCAGGAGTGGGAAGATGAGGGAGTCAGGCTGCAAGACATTATCAAGTGGCGCAGCTTGGGTTTCTCCATGGAGACCAGCAAGGAATAACTGGCTCGCCAATTCAAGGTTGATGCAGCCATGAAGTGGCACCAAGCGGGGGCAAACCTGCGCTCTGCCTTTATCTTCCGCAAGCACCAGGTTTCTTGTAATGATGCTTGCCTGTGGATGGCAACCAAGCTACCATACAATGCCATGTCATACATTGTGCGCATGCACATTTCATATGCTCAGGCTTCACCCTGGATCATGTCCAAGTACCCTGCAGAGGAGATAATTGAATTTGTGAAATGTGGACTCCCTGGAGACACGCCCAGGCCATTATGGCACTTGGCTTGCCTCCTGCTGAAGCCAAGGCATATTATGATGCCTTTCCAGACTCATTGGCATGGGAATGGACAAGTGCAGATGTGACCTTGGACAACACAAAGGAGTGGGCCAAGCACAGCTGGACTCCAAAGGAGTGCAGCATGTGGGCAAAGACTAGCTTCACTCTAGTGGATGCAAGATCATGGGCATCAAAGGGTTTGGACTGTACACAAACAGCCCACCTCTTTAATGTTGGTTGGACTCCTAAAGAGTACATGGAATGTGGACTGTTTGACAAGATTCCGTTGGAGGAGGTATACAAGTGGCATGACTCAGAATTTAAGGCTCATACCATGCGCTACTGGGAAGGCCAGCAGATACACCTGGCTGAAGCCAGAGAATGGACTAAGCTGGGAGTGGATACCAATATCCACAGTGAGACTGCTCCCCTGAACATGAGAAGATTCTCTCCTTCAGACTGGCTGCAATGAAAAGAGCTGGTATTCAGCTTCTACCAGGCAGCCAGCTGGTTTTTCTTTGCATTCAATGTAGAGGCAGCTGTGGAATGGGGTGAACTTGGATTCTCCCCTGATGAAGCAGCAGAACTCAGGGAAGATCAGATTAGCCCTAAGGTAGCCCGAGAATGGAAGGCTGAAGGGTTCAAGGTCACTAACATCAAGGAATGGATGAAAGAGACAGCCTTTCCTGACATTGCCTTTGATGTCTACTCCCAAGGCCTGCACTCTGAAGAGGCAGCCAAATGGATTGAAAATGATGTGGATGCCAAGGCAGCCAAAAACTTTCAACATGAGAAATGGAGTCCCATTGACCTCCAAAATTGGTGCATCCAAAACAAGGTCAGCTTCCAAGGTATTGCTCCATATGTGAGAGAATGTTTCACACCAGATGTTGCAGTGACCTGGATGAAGCAAGGCATTGAGGCCAAGGACGCAATGGAGTGGAACTCTCTGGGAGTTGGACCAGTGACCGCCCGGGAGTACCTGAATAAGGCTATCTCTTGTCAGGCACTATCAGAGTGGGTAACAAGAGGCTTCTCAACGGAGGAAGCAGTGTCATGGATCCTCAAGCAGGTCCCTGTATCTGAAGCATCATCACAAAAGCGTAAAGATACAAACCAACAGGAAGGCTTCTCATACAGAGCAGCCTGCTCTGGCTCAGTCCCTCAGAAAGAATGGAAAGGCTCCCTTCCCTTTGAAGAATATGTACAAGAAAAAATGAATGATCCCTCAATGGAACGGATGGCACCAAAGTCAGTGATTGATAATGTGCTCAGATTACACTTTGGAAGCCTACCCAGAGGTGAACATGGGGCCTACATGGCTTCAGTGAAGGATTTCTTTGAGAAGGAGTTCTCTGGATACAAGCTAGGCTTTCATTATGTGGTTAAGCATGACTACATGGATGTGGGGTTCCCTAGCCTGGAGATCCAAGAACGTGCCAAACAGATAGGCATATTCTACAAGGACAAACCAATCCACATGGAGAAGACCAACTTTGTCAATAAAAAGACAAGGTGGGTATCTTTCACCAATGTTCCCACAGATGTGCCAGATATGGAATGGGTTCAGGACGCTCTTAAGACAGGCTTGTGTTACTACGGAGACGTTTTAACATGGGAAGCATAATGTGCAGACTTTCTCCCATCCTGCTTTGTTCCCACCACTATCCATGCCCTGCTGGACCCATCCCCAGTCTTGCGAGAGCGCAAGGTGAGCATCCCTTGCTTTATCCGTATACCAGGGAGTAACCGGGTGATTGCAGTGGAGGTAGAAGGTGAAAAACAGGTCTGCCAGTTTTGCTATGGACTAGGTCATACCATGCACCACTGCCATCACTGTAAATCTGTGTACTATTGGGATATTGTCTTTGAACCTGAAGAGGGTATTACTTGGGTCAAGAACAAGACCTTTCTGCGCCCAAACCCTGTGGCCTGGATCCCTCCCAGCTTTACTCATCCTCACGAGCTGATTGCCACTCGGGCTATGTTGGCACAACGTCACAGAGCAGCACGTGAAGCAAATACAGGGGAAGTTACAGGTGACAAAACTGAACCGTTTGTAGATCCTACTGCAGAAAGTTTTGAGGACATGGAACTACAAGCACCTCCATCTTGAAAAGCCCAAAAAGAGTGGAAGAAAGATGAAGAGGCCAAATGGCAACAGAAGCCTGCCAAGGCCAAAGCACAACCTAAGACTACAGCCAAATCTGCCCCAAGCCGGCCAATGCCAATAAGACCCCCAAGACAAAGACAACCCCCTGCAAGACCCAAGCTCAAGAAAGCACCAATATGGAAGAGGACTTCTCAGCAGAGGACATGGCTAACGCGCACTCAGCCTCTCATATGTCCCCTGGACCCTTCCTCTCAAAGAGTAAATGGAATCCCAAATCCAACCAGGCACCCCAACCAAACCAACAACCCACCTCAGATCACAATGAACCTCATACCCGTGGGTCAGGCAACCAGTTATGAGAATTGCAACTCTGAACGTGCAGGGGATTGGCACACTCAAAAAACGGCGGGAAAAACTTCACTATATCAAAACTAATAATAATATTGACCTAATAATACTTACAGAAACACAAGCACACAAACTCAAGGACCCCCCCACTTTCTCTCTGGAACCAGATGGCCATGTCTGGTCTAAGGAGAGCGGACTTAAAGGACTATGGACAGGACATGTGGCAATAGTGGCTCTTTGGGACAATGTTCAACTTTCATACGTTGATCAGCATCTTGACGGCTGCATACTAAGAGCAAAGATAAGAGATACAAGAAACAATAAGGAAATCTCAGTTGTTGCTGTATATCTGGAACCAGGAGGCAACAAAGGAAATAAAGAAGGATGGATAATCCTGTCATTGTTGGAGATTGAACCAGGCACCCTAATTGCAGGAGACTTCAACACCTATATCAACAACACCAGGGACACATACCCTGCCAGACCACATCACCACCCCTCCGCTCCCCTCATGGAGTCATTCCTGAAGGAGAAAAGGGTAGTGGAAACAGTGAATTTTGAAGAAGTTGACCTAACTCAACTGACAAGGTGGGGATACGTTGATGGGTTTCCAGTATCTGGAGCCAGACTGGATCATATTCTGATCACGGGTGATCTGGCCTCTGACTTCACAGAGTCACAGGTACAGATTGCTCATATCTCTGACCATCATATTGTATATGTGGACTGGGATTCTGGGTGGGAACGTAGACCAGATACCCGGTGGACAATAAAGCCCTCTACCTTCAGGGCAGAGGCATGGAAGAAGTTAATCCACGAGAGAGTGACCAAAACCCTGGATCCAGAAATAGGCCCCCTGGACTCCCTGTGCAATGTGTGGGTTGAAATAAAGTCAATCATCAAGAAGATGACAACTAAATACCAGTGGCGTCTGTACAAGTCTGAACAGTCCAAATTACAAGAACTGGAAAGAAGCTACAAGACTGAAGTCAAAAAAGATATATTGAAATTCAACATGTTAAGTAGGAGGATCAAAGCTCTACAAAACAAGATTGAAACTCGTAGAAGGACCAATGCAACGTACAAGTTTCAATGTAGCTTTGGAACTACATCTAAGGATGGACTGAAATGTCTGGTACAGAGGAAGAAAGGTTCACCCTTCAAAGAAATCAAACTGGACAACGGCACAAAAACTAGGGACAAACAAGAAATTAAAGCTGGGATCCACAGCTTTTATTCTAATCTTTATTCATTCGCAGAAGTAGATACAGAGGCCATGAAATCCCTGTGCACAATGGCAGGCCCTCAACTGAAACAGTGCTCACCAACACAAGGCAAAAAGCTAACGCAACCAATTACTTTAGATGAAGTTCTTCAGGCCATCAAAGAGTTGCCAAAAGGGAAGGCCCCAGGGCCAGATTGCATCCCAGCGGATGTCTATAAACCAATTAGACATATTATAGGACCTTACCTGGCCAAAGCATTCAATTATTGTCTGAACACCCAAACCCAGCTTCCTGAAGGGAACAAAGTGTCAGTGTGCTTGCTCTACAAGAACAAAGGAAATTGCAGACAGATAAAAAACTGGCGCCCAATTTTGCTATCAAATGCAGATTATAAGCTTTTGACAAGAATTTTATCTAACAGAATGATGGTAGTGGCAGCAGAAGTGTTACACCCAATGCAATTTGGATTTGTCAAAGGCAGATCTATATGGGACAACATAGGCCTGGTCCAAAACACCATACAGAATAGAGCTAAATCTAACAATGGTTACCTTCTGTTCCTTGATATGGAAAAGGCATACAACAGAGTAGCATGGCAGTACCTCTACAAAGCCATGCGTACAATTAACATCCCAGAGCAATGGATTGCTTGGATCCAAACTCTGTATCTGAATCTGACAGCCAAGATAATTGTGAACGGTGAACTTACCAATCCAATCAAAATTGAACAGGGTCTCAGACAGGGCGACCCACTTTCACCAATTTTGTTTAACATTGCAGCAAATTTTTTCTGGCAGCGGGAAGTCAGAAAATCAAAGGGTTACATCATCCATCTCAACCTGCTTTGAGGATGGCAGCATTTGCTGACAACACCATTGTGGGTGTTGCTGATAGATCATACGTGAAAGAAATGGAGCTTATATTGAAGCTCTACCAATCAGCTTTGAATGCAAAGGTTAACATAGACAAGACTACATTAGTCAAGATTGGGAATCCAAATTTTCGCCCTCCAAGTGAACTAAGCCCTATCCAGCCAGACACTCCTTTCAGACACCTGGGAGTTTGGTTCAAGTCTTTGGACTTAGACATCAAAACAACAGAAGCAATATTATTGACATCAATGAAAAACAAAGTTAATGGATGGCGCCATCACAAGTTTAATCTAATAGGCAAAATACATGCACTAAATATATTTTTTTGAAAATGTGGTTTGCCACGCATGTCGTACCATTCTCTTCATCCTTTGAAAAGGAAGTGGCCAAACTGGTGCAAGGCTTCCTCTGGGGCACATCCAAGACATCCCCAATCAAGGTAGAGATACTGTGCTTACCTAAAGCTGCAGGGGGCATGGGACTCATGGATCATAAGGCCCAAAGCAGAAGACTCTGGGAAAAGGGACTCTGCAAACTTATGTCAGCTCACAGCAAATCACATGCAGCGGGGCGTGCAGTTAACTGGGCTTGAGCTTTAGGCATACCAAACCCATCAACCTTCAGATTGAGAGACTGGTTCCAGTCCCACCCAAAGTTATCAGTACCAAAGGGAACCCCAGAATAATGGAAAAGATGCTTGAAAATAATGAGGATAAACAAATGGACAGTTGTAAAGAACCCTGTAGGATATGCACCTGATTGGAACCTGAAGAACCTGTCTCCAGAGAAGAGATGTCTACAGATCAATAAGAACCTGGATGGAAAGAGCAGTATCCTGAGAGGGTCCAAGCCTATGCCCAAACAATATAAGTCAGTGATAAAAGAAATCCCCCTGAGCCAGTCTTTCCCAAAATGATTTCCCAATGGGTTCAGAATGGCAGAAGAGTATTCACAACCCCAAACAATTCAGAGACTTTGTGAGACTACCCTTGGTCACCACAGATCAACAGACGCTTACCTGGCAGATATTTAACCATTCCTTCTGGAGTGAGAAACACTCCCCCAAGATCACCCCATACGGAAATGTGGGCTATGCCCATATGAAGACGCAGACCTTGAACATAAGTACTTTGGGTGCCTAACCGTGAGCAGGTTCTGGACTCAGGCTGCGCAGATGTTGGGGCTCACAAGACTATTTTGCCCCAAGTTTGACCTCTTCTTTATGACAAGTCTTAAACATAAACCTAAGCCATTCCGAGTGATAGCTTACCACCTTGTGTTATGGACAATCCACACAACCAGAATTGAAGTCGTTTTTGATGATGCCCACTTCAGCCCAGCCCTCATGAAAGAAAAGTTCAGATCCCTGGTTGAAAAAGCCTGTGCCTGAAACTTCAGATGGGGTCACACAGTACCAGGTGCCCACAATCACTTGAAGGAGTTATCCTCTGAGTCTATGGTATCCTGCAAGGGTATCCAGTGGAAGGACGTCCCTCCACATAGTTAGCCCACATACTTATATCTCCCCTATCCCCCATTTATCTTGGCCGTGTTCCTTTTAATGTCGTCTTGAACCCCAAATAAAATCGTGTTTCCAAAAAAAATAACAGACACTTTGGCTGAGCGGTTAAGGCCTCTTTCACTCGTTAGCATCACTTCAATTTGAAGCAATTTAAAGAATTTTTGGAGAATAGTGTTTCACTTGATTAAAAAATAGATTTTGAACTTAGAATTTATTAATATGGGAAAATAAAAGGCAAAACACAAGCGCCAAACTAGAAGCCAAACCACCTGCAGGTACGAGTCCTCAACAGAAGAGGACACAGCTACAGGCCAAGAAACAAGCAACCAAACCCCTCCAGTTGCAACCAACATTCAGGCGGAAACAACTGAATCTTGGTTTGAGGAGTCTATCCTCCCACAAGAGGATACTCACCCACAAGTGGACACAAACAAAACAATGGACCCCCCCACCCATAGAGGAAACCCGACCATCCCCACACCCCAACACCCACCGTGAAGGGGTCTCCACTAACCCAAACAGATGAGGAGAAAGCATATGCAGCAACCGACCTCGCTCTAGAGGTAGATCAGGCAACCCCCGCAAAAGCAACAAGAAGCCTACCCCACTCTCAACCACAACTAGAGAGATCCTAGAAGGTAAAGGAATTACTGATACTGATATAGGAGCATGGTGTGAACTTTCCTTCACAGTTTCTGCAATTATACGATGGCACATGGCCGGTTTCACACCAGCAGAAGCAGACCTTTGGGAAAGAGAGGGTTTCTTGTTGTATGCAGCTGCTCACTGGAAAGAGGATAACATCCCACTAGAATGGACCATCCCAATGCGCAAACTAGGGATAAAGTACAAGGAAACCCTGGAATGGATGACCTTAGCAAAACATCATGAGGAGATATCCCAGGCTATAAAAGCAAAGCTCCCCCTAGATATTGCAAAGGAATGGAAATCAAATGGTTTCAACCTCTACAGAGCAACAGAATATTTTCTTGCCTTTGTACCAGTGTCACATGCACAAGCACTCAAAGAACCAAAAATCCCTGCAGACAAACTCACAGTATTATATGATCTTTTCACTAGGGATGGGACTGCCCTTAAATGGGCAGCAAGCGGCATGATCCCAGATCAAGCAAGATCCTGGAGCGCTATGGCATTCACCCCGGATGACGCCATTGACTGGGCAAACCAGGGCTTTAACCCCAGGGAGGCCCAAAGATGGGCATTCATTGGTATCAACCCCGAGGAAAGCCAAACCCTCAAAGAAGCCAGATGGAACCTGGACAATGTACACCTATGGGGTCCATTCAAAGTCTGGACACCTGAAGATGCAACAAACTGGAAGTCTAATGGATTCACCCACGTCAAGATGAAATACTGGCTAAGCCTAAAACTAACAATAACAGAGGCCCAAGGGTGGCAGAAGATGGGAATCACAACCCAACTCCACAAAACTCTTGAAAACAACCAAATATCCCTTGACCAATGGGAACAATGGAAACATACAACCTCACTTGCAGAGGCCGTCTCTTGGATAGGTAACGGTTTCAACCCTGATTCTGCATCCCCTTGGACGGAGAATAAGGTCTCCCCAGTGGATGCAAAGAAACTACGGGGCTCAATTCCACCCATCAATGCAGGAATATGGCTTAAAGCAGGAATAAGTGCCGACCATATTCTCAAATGAAAGACTCTCTTACCCAACCCCCCTGCAGCAGGAGCCTACTCCAAAGAAAACTTCTCACCGGAGGAAGCATCCAAATGGTATGACCTTGGTGCTAATGCTATAGAGGCCTCCACATTCAGAACAGAAGGATGGAACCCAAACACAGTCACAAACTGGCTCCACACCAACCACTTAGCATATTTGGAAATTTGAAAATTCATCCACCCCACAATATGCCCCGAATTAGCGATACAGTGGAAAACAAAGGGATTTTCACCCTCTGAAGCAAAACACTGGGCATCTCTCCAGATCCCGCTGGATTTGGCTATATCCCTGAGAGATATGAAGATTCACCCATCCATAACCACAGATTTTTTAGACGCAGGATACTCAATAGATGAAACAATTGAATATAATGTTAAGAAGATCCCTATAAAGAAAGCTCCATCTCCCAAAAAGGAAGGGGAACAAAAAATATGTCGTATAGTGAAAGGGTAAGGAAAGGCCTCAAAACAGAACTCAATAAGGATGGCTTCATTCCCTTTGAAGACTTCCTCTGAGAACACACTGCTCAAGGAAACCCATACAAGAGCACCCCCAAATCCTCAATTAATCATGCAATTCGGATCCACATAAATAACTTATCTAAAGGATCAATCAAACAATGCAAAGAGGCAATATATAAAGCTCTAGACGACCACTTCCCAGACATGCAACTAGACAATCACTGGGCAATCACCAAAGGATACCTTGACATTGGTTTTGAATCAGCTGAACTTTGCAATGAAGCACTGAACCTTGAGATATACTACAACAACACCCCTCTAAAGATTGAACCTACCAGATACTCCAAGCAGAGAGCCAAATGGGTAACATTTACTAACCTCCCTACAAACAAAGACACACACTGGGTCCAAGAGGCAATAGTAACAGGTCTCTCATACTACGGTAATATTATCAAAACAATGATCAAAGGCTCCAAAAAAGCCAAATGTATGAGACCAAAAACAATACATGTTCTTCTGGATATGGTATCAATAGTAAAGAGTAGGGGCAAACCCCTCCCCAGATTCATCCGCCTACCTGGATGCTCCAACACAGTGACATATGTTGAACCTGAAACCGAGAGACCGGTATGCAGGCTCTGCTACCAGATGGGTCATACATCGTACCACTGTAGCCACCGCAGAGGAGCCCATTTCACTGAGATTGAACAGGACAAGGAACACGGGGTCACAAAAGTAAAAGACAAAACTTTCCTCAGACCCAAACCAAAATGGTGGCTCCCACCTGATGTAACTGAAGTACTGGACATGAAAGCAATCCAACGAAAGATGGAGGATCAACATAGAGAAGACTGGCTTAGAGTTGAAGCCCTATCCAACAGAGAGGAGACGGAAGATCACAAAGACCCGTCAACCCCAGTTCTTGTCCACATAGATGAAGAGCCCGACCCAAAAGAACGCACAATTCACCCAGACACTGACAAATGGCAGAAAGCAAACACCAAGAAAGCCACCCAAAACCAAAACCAAAAGGAAAGTCAAAGAAACCAAGCCAGACTCAACCCACCAAAGAACCATCCACTCCCCCTGCCCAGCCCTTCAAGATTAACAAACCCACTCACCAAAACAAGGAGAGAGGTAAAGGTAACCCCATCCAAGTCCCTAGGGAGACCCATGGAATGGAAACCGACTTTAGTGCAAATGACTTTCATAACTTTAAAAAATTTAACCCTCCCCCAAAACCTATACCTATATCATCACAAGGTATAAACCGCAGCTACTGGAACCCAACAAACAAAGAAAATCATCCTCATACCCGTGGGTTGGGCGGTAGTTTATAATGTATATAGGTACCACCAACGCGCGTAGTATGGGCAACTGGGCTACCCGCGCACAAAAACTACATCACTACAAAAAACAAAAAAATATCGACATCCTGGTTATCTCCAAAATACAAGGATTTAACACTGTAGAATACTCCCCCCTTGACCCCAATCCCATGAATCATCCCTGGTCCCGCCAAGCAAACCTCAAATCCCTGTGGGAAAAACATGTTGCTATTGTAGCTCTCAAACCCCACATCGAACTTGAATTTTCAGAAAGCTTAGACAATGAACGTATCATAATTGCTAACGCTAAAGACACTAAGACAAACCAGAAACTCAGAATTATTGGAGTCTACATCTCACCCCAATTTGACGAATGCAAATTGCAATGGGACACATTAGACAAAATTGAGATGACAACCAATACCGTGATAGCGGGAGACTTTAACACCTGGACAGATAAACTCCAAGACACCTTCCCTATTAGAGAAAGAACCCACCGCAAGGCCGCAACAATGCTGAGCTTTATGTCCAAAAAGGGACTGATCTTTACACTAGATGAGGAGGACGACGGCCCGGCCTCACTGACAAGATGGGCCTATGACATAGATGATACCCCAATCAAGGGGAGCCGCCTGGACTATATACTAGTCGTAGGAGCGCTGGCGGAAATAACGTCAAGATCTATGGTCCTTACATCATCAGTAAGCAATCATATGATTGTGGTAGTACAAATAGCCCGACCTGAAAATTCAACTAGACACAAATGGTCCATCATGCCGGCCACCTTAAGAAACATTGAATGGGTAAGACTTATGGAAAAGACTATACCATCACAGATGGAGAGATTAAAAAAGAATATAAAGAACCCAATATTAGATGGGCAATGACTAAAGAATTCATAAAAAGAAAGACTGCTAGATACAAAAAAGATTGGAAAGAAAGAAGAAATAGTAAAAGAAAAGAAGCAGAGAATTTAATAAAAAGAACAGTGAATTCACAAAAAGAAGCC
This sequence comes from Entomophthora muscae, assembly GCA_014839935.2. Lineage (NCBI taxonomy): Eukaryota > Fungi > Entomophthoromycota > Entomophthoromycetes > Entomophthorales > Entomophthoraceae > Entomophthora > Entomophthora muscae. The sequence goes on along the minus strand of QTSX02000244.1, from coordinate 104,463 downwards.
AGCCAACAAGAATGGTTTAAAAAATTCCAAGAGGCTACAAAAAATCTAAGGCAATCACAAAGAAAAGAAGAATCAATTCCACGTACTAACACAACATTTAAATTCCAATGCCTGTTGGGATCCACAACCAAGTTTGGCCTAGCAGAACTTAAATTTAACAAACTAAAAACCCATATGCCCGAACTCTTGGACAATAAAGGAGACGTGGTGTCATCCCTGGACAACATGAAAAAGGTTGCCAACAAATTCTACAAAACCCTCTTCAATAAATCCACGACAAGTCCAATGGCAAGGGAAACTCTTCTGACTATGGCCCAACCAGGTCTGAATACCTGCACATTTAAAGACCAAAAATACACTCGTAAGTCTGATCACCAGAGGGGAGGTACTTTGAGCACTCAAGGAAGCACCAAAAGGCAAATCCCCAGGCCCAGATAACATCCCCGTTGATGTGTACAAACATTTGTCCGCCGTCCTTTGCGACAAATTGGTCACACTCTTCAACCACTGCCTGACATCTGATATACAGATCCTGGGTGGCAATGAAGTGAACATTTGTCTAATCTTCAAGAAGGGAGACCAACAAAACTTAAAAAACTGGAGGCCAATTAGCCTATCTGATGCAGACTATAAATTACTCACTAGGATACTATCAGATAGACTTATGAAACTTGCACCTAAACTGATCCACCCAGACCAGAAAGGGTTCATCAAGGATAGATCCATCTGGGAAAACATTGAGACCGTTCATAACATCTTCCAAAGATCAACTGTAAAAGATAACGGGATCCTTATGTTCCTAGACATGGAAAAGGCATATGATAGAGTGGACTGGGATTTTTTAAAGTCATTGCTCCGAACTGTTGGAATTCCTGAAACATTCATCCAATGGATAACTACACTATACAGAAGTCTTAACGCGCGTGTAATCCTCAACGGAGAATTATTGGAACCCATCCAAGTGCAACAGGGTTTGAGACAGGGTGATCCAATGTCCCCAATCCTCTTCAACTTTGCATCTAACATCCTCTTGGCAGCGGCCAGCACTCACATAAAAGGAATATCTCATCCTGGGCAGAAGCCCTTACGGGCACTTGTGTTTGCAGATGACACTGTCTTCGGACTATCCTCACCCAATGACGTCCTTAAATTCACCAAATTGTTGACTCTATGTGAGAAAGCTTCCAACGCAAAAGTGAACACTGAAAAAACAGTGGTTATCTCACTAGAGGGGAACACACTTGAACCACCATCTGGATATACAACAAGTGAAGAAGGATTAGTTTTCCAACATCTCAGTATACTCTTCTTGGCTAAAGGCATGGTAATCCCAGAAATGGAAACAAAGTTGCTAACCAACCTTGTTAACCGCATGGGAAAATGGAAGCACAAGCTCCTAAATTTGGAAACTAAAATCCAAGCGCTCAATGTCTTCATATACTCTAAATTATGGTATGTAGCACACCTGATGCCCTTCACAAAGTCCCTCGAAAAGAAGATAGATAATCTCACCAGAAGCTTCCTATGGGGTAAGCCATCAGCAGCCCCAATCAAACTTTCATATCTGCAAACACCAAGACAATCAGGGGTATGGGATTGCTCTCAACCGCGGACAAAGCTAGACAAATATGGTCTAAGAGCTTCCTAGCCGCCATAGAAGCTGAAACCACTTCCCCTGCATTAGGGAGAGCATACAACTGGATGGCTTCAATGAGCCCAACATCCCCAAATACCACATTATTGTTAAGATTGTGGATGCTCACACACCCTAGACTACATGCCGCAAAAAATTCTCCTATCTACTGGCGGGAATCATGGAGAGCTCTGAGAAGATCTCAATGGGCAGTCCGAAATGCTCCCCCAGACAAACTAAACAAGACAAATATCAAATCGCTTGAAACAAGACTGGAATCAACAGAAGACGTGAAGGCTTGACAAGCAATTCTTCGAGAAAAGGCTATAATTTCCTTTCCTACATTCTGGAAGTCAAAACCAGCTTCCTCAAAGAACTTTGAGACTCTTTGCAAACAAAAACCCCAACGCAAACGTCCAAAATTAATTAGAGACTGGACTAGTGAAGGGAGAGACATGCCCCTACCACTTAAGGACCTTTTGGAGCTAATGAACTCCCACCTGGTGGGATCTACACAACGCGCCACGACATGGCAAATTATGAACAGAGCCTACCGTACAGACGAAACCTGCGGCCCAAGCTACCCGTGCAAAGGCTGCACAATATGCGGCCACCACACAGCGGGTGTCACCCACAGATACTTCACGTGCCCCCTATCAAGAAACATCTGGTCGGAAATATACCGACTCCTTGGGATTGAATCTCGTATGTGGGATCACCCAAGTCAAGACGTCTTCTTCTTCAAATCTCTCTCAAGTTACCCAGTCCATCTCCAGGCCATCCTATTCCAATCATCGCTCTGGCAGATACACCTAGAGAGAAAAGGCCAGATACTGGACAACAGGAAAGGTACCCCCCAACTGTCAGGCCTAGGCTTCCAAGCCCTGGTAGACAAGACAATGGAATGGATATCCAAGTTTGGTAAACTCATCCTGGGAGGGAAGAGACAAACCAAAAACCTGACACAGCACGGAAGTATGTTACAATATGACTACTTTCTGGGCAGACTAGTAATGAACTGGTCATTGGCTCCTAATCCTCACAGAGGATGAGCTGTTTTTTAACGGGTGCTCCCTGATGGATACCCCCCACCCCCAATAAAGCAATTTTTTGGTTTTAAAAAAAATTGGCCGAGCGGTTAAGGCGTGAGCCTAGAAAGCTCTTGGGGTTTCCCCGCGCAGGTTCAAATCCTGCAGGTGTCGTTTTTATTTAAAGAAGCAGCATTTTTTATTTTGAGCTTGAAAGGTTCATATGGTAAAATGATTTAGTTTTTATTTAGATTGTTATACAGTTTCTTAATATATGTAATAAAAATCAAGAAAAAAGGTATATTCTTTTCATATTTATAAGCATACTCTTGTATTACATAAGATTGAATTTTGTAGTATTATGTGTTATAAGCTATGAAATAAAACTAAAAATTTGTATCTCAGTGCCATAAAAAGAGCTAGATTTCGGTATAGCTTTTATCAATAAAGATTATCAAAATCAAGCGCTAGCCTAAGTGAAGTTACTTTGTATAAATCAATATAAGTTAATACTTTTCATGCTGAAAGCCATAAATATCTAATCATATTACTATTTATTAAGACTACGCCTCAATAAAATCCATGATAATAAGCAAATACAATTTTCTTTAGAACATCCTCATCAATACTGTATTAATTTTTGCCAAGCTTTTCTGGTCTTGAAGAATAATTATTATTATTAGAGTACATAATCATAGCTGTTGATAGGAGGTTATATAATGACAATTCAGGCAATAAAAAAATTTCTTGGTTTGAAAAAAATGATGACAATTCAGGCTACCATTGGGGCCAAGTACAATGGACTGACAAACTAGACTTTAGTTCTTAAGTAATTCTTACTACTAGCTGATGGCTCAGTATTGATAAAGGCAGAAATAGGCCATCTATTTCCTACCTAAGGTAGCATACAATTTTCTTTATGCTGTTCTCTGTAAAACAGGATTTATTATATAGGGGTTTGACACCCTCTTTCCATAATGACATCTGGCACTTCTAGCTCTAACTTGACCAGCCTATCTGTTCTCCAGGCTTTCATTATTAACCTTCAGGGCTAGACATTCACAATCCAAAACCATGGGATTTACAATTCTTAGATAATCTCTTATTTCTTGAATTATTCTGAAGTAGATGTTGGGAATTTTGACCAAGCAATGATGCCAATTATGATGGAGCTCACAGATTAGGGTTTCTGCAACTAACACATAAATTATCAGTATAAAAATCAATGATACTAATTATGACAGAGCTTGCAGATATGAATTACAGCTTCCAAACAACACAATTTGGTAGTATAAATCATATGCATATTGGATCAGCAGTAGTCTGCTGACCTAAACTATAAATTACCCAATGGTAAGCGCTGCCATGTTGCTTAATGATACATGATTTGCTGACACACCATTTTTTAAAAGATACAAGCACTGTCTAGTAATTAAATTAGGTGCCAAGGTGCAAAACTACTTTTACGTCAAGCGCTGCCTGGCAAATATTGCAGGTACTCTTTACTTTTACATCAAGCGCTGAGGCGCTGGGTTTGATTCCACATAATCAAAAATTCCCATATTAATCACATTAATAAGTATTAAGCTTGGAGTATGTCTAGAAGGTAGGAAGCAATCCTGAAGTAACTAAATTATTCCATGCCAGCAAGGACCACCTGTGCTGGGTGAAGATGAAGATATTCTATTGGTTGACATGCAATAAGCCCCAAACCTAGATTAATAATTACCCAAATAAGGGGTGTGTTAGAATGTCCTAGAAGATATTGCTAGCAGCCCAGGGATTAACCTAGTAGAATGTATAAGAAGAATTAATCAATTACAATAAAAGTATCTTTTGACCCATCTTTGAATTATCTTTAATCTGGTTGATCTTTATCCTAATCCTTAAGTGCTTCTTTGCAATCAGAAGCCATTGCTAGACAATGATCATATTTCCATTTGATCCTGGCTCTTCAGATAGAATACTGTAAATTCAGAACCTGAACATAAAAATGCAGGATTGTCAAATCCAAGAACCAAGTTTCAAATCATAATTGCAAGGAATTTGAAATAAATATAATTTATGGGTGTCTCAAAAAGGATGCTAAAGAATCTAGAGTGGATTTGTGTTGATTCTTTTAGGAATCACAAGCATTTCCAAAAATCACCCTATTCCATTTTAGGACAGCTAAAATTTAGATTATAATATTCACAAAATTAACATATATGACAATAAAATTGACTAAAATATACATTCCTCTTCCTGAGTTTAAAATTAAAATAAAATAAAATTTTATTATGTCTTCTTCCAGCACCAACCAAGCCAACAAGCTGTTCCCTGGCCTTGATGAAATTATGCAGGGCTACACTGGGTCTTCTAATAGTAAAGCCTCCCTCTAAGGCCACTCCCAACCCGCAGGCCCCTCCACAAGCACTACCTAGGTGTTGCAACTGAACCAATGAGGGTACAGTACTTGGAATTGGGGAAGACAACAGTCCAATAGGAAAGGACAGAATAATAAGAATAATGTATTGTTTATTGTAGGATATTGTGATTAATATAATAAATGGGGAAGCCACAAGGCCACAAGAGGGTGGCATAGTGGGGAGTTCCATGTAGAGTTTGGAGCCAAGGAATAACTTGTGCGGGGATCAGCAGGTCAAATTGGCAACACTCCTAATTAGGATGAAGTGCCCGCCATTTGACATTGCCATCAGATTCATTCATAACATTAGATACGTCAAGGGGCAACTCATCAAGTGCCCCCTGTGTATTGTAAGATATGTTAGCAGGCAAAGTTCAAATCTTGGTTGCAACACCCCCTTTCCCCCTGCTTGTTGTCAGACACCAGGACTGGAGTCTGTGGAAGGTCAGGGAAGGTCCACACAAACAACATTTGTGTGGGGATGGCACGGCAGGGGCGCAAGCAATTGTGATGAAGTTTCTTGGTGTTTCCCTGGGCATCCTCAAGTTGGTAGGTGTGGTTGTCATAGACAGTAGCTACCTTGAAGGGCCCTAGGTGATTGGGTTCTAATTTGGTAGAATTGGGATTGAGGGTGTAGACGGGGTCACCTATGGCGTATCTAGCTTTGAGGTGTTTTGTCCCCCCTGCAATCTGCATGTGTTTGATTTCTTGGGCTTTGGCACGCCATTGGTCTAGGGAGGGAGTTGGCACTAAGGGGGGCTTGTCGGGAACCTTGGACCATAGTTTCCCCTGTTCAACCCCTGCCAGACTGTCAGGTGTTCCAAAGGCCAGGGTGTTAGGGCTGAACCCAGTGCCCCTGTTGATTCTTGCTTGCAGGATCAGTAGGGCAGTGGGAAGATGTTCAGTCCACGCAGTGTTAGGATGCTCTTGCAAGAGTTTGGTGATCAGTTGAACCAGGGAGCCGTTTAACCGTTCCACACGTTGGTTGGCTTGCGGATGATAGGGGGTCATGGCTATATGTTGGAGCGCGTTCTTGACGCAGTATGCCTTCACAACGTTTCCAACAAGTTTGGGCCCGCCATCCGTGATGAGACGCTTGGGTTGCCCAAAGCAAGCCACAATCTCTTTGCCAATAAAGCGGGTAACGGTGGTGGTGGTGTGGTTGGTTGTGGCCCAGGCCACTGGTCAACATGTGAAGTAGTCAATAGCAGTGATAATATACTTCTTACCCAGTCTGTCTTTGGGAAGCAGTTCCACAATGTTGAGGGCCCACGGTTTGAAGGGTTCCATAGCCTTGATGGGTAGGACAGACTTGGGAGGTGCAGGTTTGGACGTATTCTTCTCACACAACACGCACATCTTGAGGAGGTCCAAGATGTCTTAACGCATGCGCAGCCACCAAACCTTACGTTTCATGATCTCGAAGAGGTTACACCCTCTGATGTGACCCAAGGTTTGGTGGTGGTGCAAGATGGTGTCTCCTTGTTGTGTGGTGGTAATATAAGGCGTCTTCTCACCTGTCTCTGCCCAGCGGCAGACGTTCCCTGCGTCAATGGTGTACTGAATTTTGTTATCCTTCAGCTTGGAGATGGTGGCCAAGTTAAGGCCCTTGTAGCGGGTTGCCTCAGGGCGCAGGTGGAGCATGGGCCAGTCTGGGTCCAGACCGTTGTCCCCAGTGATGGACGCTACATAGAGTTGTGAAAGAGCGTTGGCTGTGACAAGTTCCTTTCCAGGCTTATATTTGATGCATAATTGATAGGGGTAGACATTCAACCCATCCTGCTTGGCGGCGTGTCAAATGGGACTGCGTGTTGAAGTACTGGAGTGACTTATGGTCCATCAGAACGCAGGGTGGGAAGGTCGCACCTTCCAAGTAACAGCTCCACTTCTCAACACAGTGTACAATGGCTGCCAGCTCTTTGTCATGGATGGGATAACGTTGTTACAAGTCAGTGAGCTTCCTGGACTCATATGCTACGGGGAGGAAGACACCATTGACAGTTTCTACCCTTAGCACGCCCCCTATGGCCCTGTCAGAGGCGTCAGTCTCGATTTTGTACTGTCGGTTTTGGTTGGGAAACTGCAGTACTGGTGCTGTTGTGAGTCTTTGCTTCAACGTCTCAAAGGCTTGGTCTCTGGAGGGGGTCCAATGGAAGCGCTGTTTGGTATTGAGGAGCTCAGTGAGAGGTGCAATTAGTTCCCCGCAATTGGGGATGAACTTGTGTACATAGGCAACCATGCCCAAGAATGTACGCACCTGGCCCACATCAGTGGGGGGCAGCATGTTAGTGATTGCCTTGATTTTGGCAGGGTTGGACTGTATCCCTTGGGCAGAGATGGTGTTCCCAAGGAATAACAACTCTGACTTGAGAAACTCACATTTGGAGGGTTTAGCTTTTAGCTGGTTTTCCCAAAGGGTGTTGAGGACAGCACAGAGGTGTTGGAGGTGCGTGGTTTGATCTTGACTGAAAACAATAATGTTGTCAAGGTACACCACCACACACTTTCCAATCAATTCCTCAAAGGCTTTGTTCATCAACATGGCAAAGGTGGAGGGTTTGTTGGTCATTCTGAAGTTCATGACACAACACTTGAACAACCCGTAGCATGTGTGGAAGGCAGTTTTTGCCTCATCCCCTGGTGCAATGCGGACCTGGTTGTACCCTGCAGTGAGATAAATCTTGCTAAAGACCTTTGCGCCTGCAAGTGTATCAAACAGGTCATCAATCAGCGGCAGGGGGTATTTATTTTTAACTGTCACCTCATTTAGGGCGCAGTGATCTGTGACCAGGCAAAGGGACCCGTCCTTCTTGGCTACAAAGAAGACCACCGCCCCGTATGGAGAGAGCGAGGGGCAAATGAATCCCTTATCAAGCCCGTCTATAAGGTGCTGGCAGAGGGTTTCATCTTCCTTTGGTGTGAAATGGTATAATGGTTGTGCTTTAGGTAACAATCCTTGCAGTTGTACAGCGTGCTGGATCTCCTGGGGTGGAGGTAGTTGTTTGAGTGTTTCACTGAATACGTCCTTGTACTCCTTGAGGAGTGCAGCTAGCACTGGTGGTGGTGATGTTGAAAAGGGAGGGACTGCAGGTGGTTCTGCATGGATAACTTTGAATGAACATTGATTAAAGTCTAGTCTCCCCCCTTGAAATCATATGAGCCTGTTTCTGTCATTCTGACAAACACAATGTCATGTAGTAGTTTGTTCATTTCCATGTGGTAGATCTGGAACCCCACCCCGTTTCTATTGAGGGTGATGACAGAGGTATCCCAGTTGATGTAGGGGCAGTTATGCCGGAGCCAATTGAGGCCAGCAATTATGTTGTGGCTGAGGTCTGCCATGATTGGCTCAGAGAGCTTAACCTGGACGTTTCCCATCCTTACAGAGAAGGGTACTGTCTTGTGGATGATGGCAATTCTGCAGGAATCAGCTACACATACTGCTTTGAATCTGATGGGTACTCAATCTAATTGCTGGGAGTCAGCAAATGCTTGATCTACCATGGCGTGATTTGCCCCGGTATCTACCAGTAGCTTGTGGGTGTTCCTACGGAAACAGAAGGGATAGGACAAGCGTATTACTTTATTTGAGGAGTGGGCGCCTTGCAACACGGGGTCATCACTATGGACCTGAAAGACGTCCAGAGTTTCAAACTTGTGAAGATTGTAGTTGCAGGAGTTCTTTGCAGGCAAGTGCTGAGAGGACGGTTTGGTCAGGGTTGTAAGGCCTCTTGTTGCTACAACCCCCAGACTTTTCCCTGGTCCTCAATTAGTGCTAACTGGAGCTCTCCCTTGCAGGGGTGTTTAGTTGCACTTTCTTGTTGACAAGGTTGGCAACAGCCCACTTGATCTTGGCCATTGTTAGATGCAGGACGTGGTTGGGGCGGAGCATTGTTGGTGCAAAAGAAGTCCATTGAAGCTTTGTTATTGGCCTCTACAATGGCTTTATAGCAGTTGTCAATAGAGGTGCAGCGGCTGACAGGGACCCACTTGCAGATATGGGGTTTTAACCCATTAACAATAAGGGTGAGCAACATGGAATTCCCATTGATCACTGCTTTGGGGGCGGCAGCAAGGGCTTGTTGCCACGCAGCAAGATACTCATGGACAGAAACAGTCTGCTTGATGGCTAAGAGGGGCGTCCCCAAGATAATGGGAGAGAAGGTTTCACTATATTGGGACTTGGCGGCGTCTCAAAATGTTGCCCAGGTGACATCAAACTCCTGGCTGGCCTAGTTGGTGAACCACACAGCAGCGGGCCCTATAAGGTGGCCAGATGCGGTGGCAACCCACATGGACTCAGGGACCTGACAGATGCAAAGGCGCGCTTTGGTGGACTGGAGCCAACTGACAATGTCAGCTCATTTGACACCGCCAGTGAAGGACTCTAGTTGGAGGGTGAGCATATGTTGGGACAGGTCCAACTGTGGCAGGGTGACGCTAGCCTCACGTTGCCTGAGGCAGAGCCAATTGTATACACTGGTGAGAACTAGCTGATCTTGATAGATGACATAACCTTTAGGAATGTCCCCCTTGGGGATAGGAAGGAACGTCTCTTGTTGTAGAGTAGCCATGCGGCCCGTACTCTGTCCTTTCTTGGGGGAATTTTGTTTTTAAAATATGTCGTCAACCTATCTGTGCTACCACTGTTGGAACTGAACCAATGAGAGTTCAGTACTTGGAATTGGGGAAGACAACAGTCCAATAGGAAAGGATAGAATAATAAGAATAAGGTATCATTTATTGTAGAATATTGTGATTAGTATACTATATGGGGAAGCCACAAGGCCACAAGGGGGTGGCATAGTGGGGAGTTCCATGTAGGGTTTGGAGCCAAGGAATAACTTGTGCAGGGATCAGCAGGTCAAATTGGCAACGCTCCTAATTGGGATGAAGTGCCTGCCATTTGATGCTGCCATCAGATTAATCCATAACATTAGATACATCAAAGGGGGCTCATCAAGCGCCCCCTGTGTATTGTAAGATACGTTAGCAGGCAAGGCTGGAAACTTGGTTGTAACAGTTGGTTGTACTGTGGTAGTTAATCCAGAGATACTCCTTGACAACTTGGAAAAATTGAGAAAAGTCCTGCTATTGTGGGAACCCTTTATCATTTGGTATTGGTCCAACCCGCAAGGACCAAGAAGCGCAACCATTGAATAGGTCTGGGAACAGACAGCTGCACAATGGGCTACACCGTCCTTGGACCCCTTCTCAACCCACCCATTCCTAGACCTAAGTGAGGAGGAAAACAAAAATTTGTCAATGTAGAAGAACTGGACATTCCCAGTCTTCTTTAGTGCCAGATATGTCTTTTCATAAATGCGTCAATCCTTGATGGTCTTTTCATTGTTTCTGTTGTATAGCAAAAATCCCAGTACTTTCCAGGAGAAGCCCAAATCAATCATAGTTTTGTAAACAAGGGTTTTGGAAACAGAAAGCCTGAACTCCGTGGCAAGCATTGATTGGACAGCAAGTGAGTCCAGGTGGCAATCCTTGGCTACCCACTTTTTTATTGCGTCAATATGCACAGGCTGCAAGAGTTTTTGCTGCCGCTTAGCCTTGGTGGCTTTGGCAATTTGCCCAGTGTTCCCATACTTGGTGTTGATGTTGGCAAAGTATCTGGCTGTGACACCAAATTAGGACGCAATATCCCAAAACGCCATTCTCCTGTTCAAGCAGTTGAGGAGAGCTTCATGCTCACTATCTGTCAACCAGCGGCCCTTGGCAGGTACCACAGCATCCTGACTAGCAGGCTCAACACAGGGTACAGGGACCTTCATGTAGAAGGCAGAATCATGCTTGCTTGCAGTGGCACTGTCAATTGTTGAATACACAATAGGCGCAGATGGCTCAACAGTGGTGGCCAATGGCTTGTAGGTGGTGTCAAAGACGCAGGGGCAGGAAATAGCAACTCTTGGATCAAGAGTGCAGGCCAGGTGAAAACTGGGTATACAGTGGAGGTGTATGTAACCTCATTATTCCCAATGAACTTTGTGTAAGAGACTTTGGTTGCAGGCCTTGAGAGTGGCTTCTGTCTGGGATTAAGGCTGTGTGATCTGGCCTGGGACGCAGGAGGTGGTTGGCTGGCAATGACACCTTGGGAGGCCTGTGTATTGGCATGACTTCCTTTGATTTGTGTTCTAAGTCTGTCTTGGACCCTCTGGGACGCCCTTGTGGACGGGCTGCCCCGCAGGCTGGTGCAGGAGCTGGTTGGGAGTGCAACTGACAGTCCATAAAAATAAAATAAAAAATATATTTTAGATTTAATATGTATTTATTTAGATTTATTTGTTTAGTTGTGAGTAGTTGTTTTCTCTTGATTTAGCCTTGAATAGTAGCAGAGTTTCTATATCCGTAATTTGAAGTGTATAATATTGTATCCTTTCCAGTTTTGGATGATTTTAAAGTTTAATCACTTTTTATGTCTAAACATGGTTGTTGATATTGAATTTTTTCATTTGATTTTATCCAGAGTGGAGATTCTTTATTTGGGTTGGTGTTTCCTAGTGTGCTTACTGTACATTAAATTTTGATTCCAGTTTCCGCAATTAATATCTGAGCTTACTAGTGGCATTCAAAAGTGATTCAAAATTTGGACCAAGGATTTGACAATCCCGCAATTTCAAAAAACATAGTAAACTTAATGAAACTGGTTGATGGATTTGAACACTTCAAATCTGATTCCAGTTAATTCATTCTGTCCATTGGAAATATGCAGTTCAACTTGAACTTTGCAAAGTGTCTATGAGTTCCCACATTTCCAAATATTCAAATAAATACTCAAAAAATTCAATTTAATTAAAAAAGGCCATCCCACAAAATTGATTTGAAATTTAGACCAAGGATTTGAAAATCCTGCATTTTTACGTTCAGGTTCTGATTTTACAGTACTACTCATATCCTCACATATGACTGTATTCAAGCAAATGCCCTGTAACCTATAATCTCAAATAATTGTGGCACTGTGATGAAAAAAGCATGACAGTAGAGAAAGGTAGTGGGACTCTGTTTAGAAATACTAAAATTTTCTACCATTATGATGAAGTTATTGGCTTAGAAGAATAGTTGTTATTCCAGTAGGAGTTTGACCTTCCTAATTTTGACAATAATCCAACCTGTTTCCAATTAACAGCATAATAGTGTTGACCTGTTATATTATAATATTCCAAGATATGATTTTACTGTCTCAGTCTATCTACTTTTATATAGCTAATACATATTCAACCTTAGATCTGGATCAGGTTTTGATTGTTGAAGATATTATTAGGATTTCCAATAAATCTAATCTCTCAATAGAATCAGCCCTGATTCTATCTTAGATGATGAACAGGGTTCTGTCTAGGTGTTGACTACCTAATGTTCATGGAGGATGATAGGCCATTTAATTCATAGTACTCATAATTCCTGACCCTTGTAATACCAAACCTTACAATTATAATTATACTAGGTGGTTTCCCATTCAAGGACAAATATAAAGGTTAATTTAATAATTTGATTCAATATTTTTATTGTATTTTTAGGCTGAGATTACTTATCATACATTTAATTAAATTTCTTACTTTAAAAGGCTTTCTTAAAAGTTAATCTAGTTTTTTTTAAATTTTTGGAATAAAACTTCATGATTCAAGTATAAATATAAGTAAAATATAAATCTAAATAAGTATAGTATTACTAATAAGTTTAGCAGAAGTAATTCAATAAGTAATTGAGTAAATATACAGTTTTAGTTTCTAATTTATCAAAATATAGTGTTAATATATAGCTTTAAAATAAACTATTAACTATTAAGATAAGCTTAGTGATCATAGAGATAGATTAATTTTTAGTTTTTCATTAAAAAAATTATATTAAGAGTGTATCTAGATGGATTAAATTGAGTTTGAGACTTAGATTATGACATAATACCAATTACAGGACTTCACTCTATATCTCAACATCTAGATCAGCTAGAGTTATCATTTTTGGTGTATTTTGATTGTAATTAACTGAAAGTTCATCTAGGTGCCCTAAATTTTATCAAAATCATTTTATTGAGTCTTTATATTGTTACTGCTAGTTTAATCTACTTTCATCCTTATTTAAATGATGAAATAGTAAGCAGGGTTACTCTGAAACAATCTGCAGCCACTTGGATAAGGTGATGCATCTGAGTGGAATATTCTATTTTTTTATTTCAAAATAAATAAAATCAAAATGTGCAAGCCAACTATCTCTTGTTGCAACCAAGTTTCCCTCCTTGCCTGCCAACATATCTTACAATACACAGGAGGCGCTCACCAAGTTTCCCCTTGACGTATCTAACAGCATGAGCCCATCTGATGGTAATATCAAACTGCGGACACTTTCCCCTAATTAGGAGCGCTGCCAATTTGACTTGTTGATCCCTCACAAGTTATTCATTGGCTTCAAACCTTACATGGAACACGCCACTATGGCACCCCCTGTGGCCTTGTGGCTTTTCCCATATAGCATATTAGTCACAGTATTCTACAATAACAATACCTTATTCTATTCATTTTTGTCCCTTCTATTGGACTGTTGTCTTCCCCAATCAAATACTGAACTATAATAGGTTCAGTTGCAACAGTGGTAGCAGCGGTATGGTTATGACCTACCTAAAAGAAAAATCCCCCAAGTAAGGAGGGAGTACAGACCTTATGGCTACTCCCCATAAAGAAACTTTCCTTCCAATCCCCAAGGGGGACATCCCTGAAGGGTATGTTATCTACCAATACCAGCTGATGCTCACTAGTGTATACAATTGTCTCCTCCTTGGGCAGTGCAACACAAGTGTCATCCTGCCCCAATTGGACCTTTTGCAACACATGTTAAACCTCCAGCTTGAGTCTTTTGCAGGTGGTGTGAAAGGAGCTGACATTTTTAGCTGACTCCATTCTACCAAAATTCTTATCTTCCAAGTGCCTGAAACCATGTGGGTTGCCACCACATCTGGGCGCCTTACAGGGCCTGCTGCAGTGTGGTTTATCAACTGGGCAAGCCAAGAGCTAGATGTCACATGAGCATCATTCAGGGATGCCGCAAAATCCTGCTACTTGAAATCTTTTTCACTCATTGTGTTGAAAACTCCTTTCCTGGCCATTAAACAGACAGGATCTGTCCCTGAGTATCTTGCAGCTTGGCAGCAAGCCCTTGCTGCCGCCCCAGAAGCTGTCATTGACAGGAATGCCATGCCCCTCACTTTAATAGTCAATGGACTCAAACCCCATATCTGCAAGTGGGTTCTTGTGGGCTGTTGTACCTCCATTGACAACTGCTACAAAGCCATCATGTAGGCTAATAACCAAGCTTCAATAGACTTCTGCAGAACCAACAACACACCACCTCAGTCTCATCCATCACCTTCAAGTTCCCACAATCAGGTGGGCTGCCGCCAGTCCTGCCAACATGATAATGGGACTAAGGCCCCTGCAAGAGGGAGCTCTAGTTAGCCCAGATCAAGGACCCAGGAAAAGCCTGTGGGTTGTAGATACAAGAGGTTCTGCAATCCTGCTTGGCCCCACTCCCAATCTCTCCTTACTAAAAACCCCTGTGGCTACAAGGTGCATGATGTTGAGACCCTTGATGTATTCCAGGTCCATAGTGACAACCCCGTCCTCCAAGCAAGCCATTCTTCAAATTAAATTACCCGCTTGGCCTACCCCTTCTGTTTCTGTGGGAACACCCACAAACTTTTGGTAGAAACTGGGACCAACAACACCATGATCAACTAGGAATTCACAGATTCCCAACAACTAGATCAAGCACCTAGTTGATTCAAAGCAGTACAAGTAGCCAACTCCCACAAAGTGGCAATTACACATGAGACGGTACCCTTCTCTGTGAGAATGGGGAACATCCAGGTCAAGCTCTCTGGGCTAATCATGGAAGGGCTCAGCCACAATGTCTTTGCTGGTCTTGACTGGCTCCAGCACAACTGTTTCTATATTGACTGGGATACATATGTAATCATCCTCAACAGAAATGGAGTTGTTTTCCAGATTTATTCTATCAAAATGAGCAAGTTACTCCATGACACCATATTTTTCAGACTCACAGAAACAGGTACATACAACTTCAAGGGGGAAGTTTGACTTTAATCAATGCTCAGTCAAAGTCATCTGCATCAAACCACCTGTGGTCCCTACCTTGACCACCTCACCTCCACCAGCACTTGCTGCACTCCTTGAAAAAACCAAGGACGTCTTCAGTGAAACACTGGACCAACTGCCTCCTCTTCAAGAAATACAGCATGCTGTTCAATTGCAAGGGTCACTGCCCAAGACACGTCCCCTTTATTATCTGACATCCAAGGAAGACAAGACTCTTTGTCAACACCTTGTGGACACGCTCAATAAGGGCTTCATCTGCCCCTTCCTCCTGCCATATGGGGCTGCAGTCTTCTTTATAGCCAAGAAAGATAGGTCCCTTTTATTGGTAATCAACTACTGCGCTCTAAACAAGGTGACTGTCAAAAACAAATACCACTTACCGCTAATTGACAACCTTTTTGATAAGCTTGCAGGAGCAAAGGTCTTCAGTAAGATTGATCTCACCGCAGGATACAACCAGGTCCGCATGCACCTGGGGATGAGGCAAAAACAGCCTTCTGCACACACTAAAGGTTGTTAGTTGTTTATTGAGGCGCGGCACAGACACACAACAGGGAACCCTAACCTTAGGATTGGATTTTTCCTAAGTCTCAGTTAGTTGTAGGGAAGGTTATTGGATTATCTTGTGGCCCTGAACAAATAATCTCTACTAGTTGTGGCTAGAGAGAGGCACCAAAGTACTTGGAGACACAAAGACAAACATATAAATAGAACTTAATTTTTATTGGTGAATATGAAATGGAATATATAGTGGTTGGAGATACCACAAAACAGTACCAAGACGGTAGGATCACTTGCCACAAGTGTGAGTGGGGCAAGTGAGTTGCACAGAATCAGAAAACTGAACAATTGAATTTACCAGTTTAGAAACAGACTCATTTCAAAGGGCAAAAGCAAAAAAGAGCAATTTTTCCTCAAAATAACCCATCTAAGGTGAAATTGAAACAGTGTAAATAGCAGCATTCACAACATTGTTTGAGTGTTGTGTCATGAACTTTGGAAGGACCAACACTCCCTTCACCTTTGCCATATTGATTAACAAAGCATTTGAGAATTTGATTGAAAAATGCGTCATAGTGTACCTTGACAATATTATTGTCTTCAGTCAAAATCAAACCACACATCTCCAACACCTTTGTGCTGTCCTTGACACCATTTGTAAAAACCAGCTGAAGGCCAAGCCTTTAAAATGCAAATTCCTCAGGTCAGAGCTCTTATTCCTTGGGCACACCATCTCTGCCCAAGGGATAAAGCCTGACCCTGCCAAAATTAAGGCAATCACCAGCATGCCACTGTTGTGTTCTGAGGACCGGCACAGACACACAACGGGGAATCCTAACATTAGGATTGGATTTGTACTAAGTCTCAGTTAGATGACAGGGAAGGCTATGCAATTACCTTGCGGCCCTGGAAGAATAATCTCTACTAGTTGTGGCTAGAGAGAGGTGCAGAAGTACTGGACAACACAAAGACAAAAATGTATATAGAACTTGATTTTATTGGTGAATTAGGAAAATGAATATATAGTGGTTATTGATACCATAAAACACTACCAGGAGGGTAGAATCACTTGCCACAAGCATGAGTGGGGCAAGTGAGATGCGCAGAGTCAAGAAACCAAACAATTGTACTTCCTTATTCAGTCATCAACTCATTTTGAGAGGCAAAAGCAAAAGCAAGAGATTTGTCTTTGAAATGGCCCACCAAAGGCAAAATCAACACATGGTGAATAGCGGTATTCACAACATTGCCTTCCCCTAGATTGGCCTTAGGGGGGCGGTACTTGCTGAGGAACTTGGCATGCACTCGAGCAAAGGGATAACTACTGGAGAGGAGCTTTACAGTATATTCAGGCCCTCGTTTAAAGATTACTTCCAAAGGGCCAATCCACAGAGTGTTCAATTTATGCGCGCGCCCACCCACTCTGTGTTGGTAGTAAAGAACGCGGTCACCAACATCAAATTCAGACAAGGGGGAGCATCCAGCATTATTGGGAGAAAGCTCAAGCATCTTAGTTTTGTATGCAGAAGTGTAGGCAGTGGCCTGTATATCAATTATGCGGCTGACTAGATCCTTGATGTGGTCATCAGGATTCATAGCCTTATCAGAGGAAAGCAGGGGGCCCCCAAGAGCAATGGTGTAGTAGCCTCTTGCCCATACAGCATAGCAAAAGGGGAGTACCCAGTGACATAATGTTTGCTAAGGTAATAAGCAAAGAGAGCAGCAGGTAAGTATAGGTCCCAGTTGGCAGCGTCAGAGTAGGTGAGCTTCCTCATGATAGAGACCAGTGTTGAATTTGAACACTTGACTGCCCCATTGGTAGAAGGGTTGTAGGGGGCAGAGAAAGACTGGTGAGACCCCAAAGCTTCAACAACAGAGGTTACCAGCTTGGCATTGAAGTTGGTCCCATTATCTGAGAGCAACACTTGAGGACAGCCATGGTGGTAGAAAACATCTTGTAACAGGAAGGCAGCAGTTGTCTTAGCCGTGATGTCCTTTTTAGGGCAAGCCTCTACCCACTTGCTGAAGTAATCAACAGCAATCAGGATAAAGCAACACCCAGAACATGAGCGGGGGAGAGGACCTACCACATCAATGCTGACAGTATGAAAAGCATGTTGAGGGGGAACTGATTTGAATTTGTGAGCAGCAGCTCAAGGCCTCTGCAGCTGGAAGTTGTGACAATTAGCTATGACGTCTGGGATCAGCAGGCAAAGGGTTTCCCAGAAGTAATTCTTCTGAATCCAGTCAAAAGTCTTGGCAATGCCTCCATGCCCAGTCTCTTTATGAGCTTGCAACACCAACAAGAGGCAAAGACTGGGTTGTACATAAGGCAGATATTGATCTTGTACTTTCTTGAAGTGCTGATTGTTGCGTATGAAGGTACCTTCAGATAGCTTAGAAAAGGCCAGTTAGACATCTTCTGTCTTGCTTTCCCAAGAAGAAGGGTATCCAATTAGTTTGTACAGTCGGTCAGCCTCCGCAGGATGTAAAGCAAGAATGGGCATTCTGGATAGCCCATCAGCGTTCTGATGTTAAATCCCAGGGAAATGGAGCACAGTGAAGTTGTAACCCTGCAGACGTAGAGCCCATCTAGCTAGGCACCCTTCTGGCTCCTTAAGTTGTTATAACCATTTAAGCAAAGCGTGGTCAGTGACTACTGTGAATGGGTACCATACACGTAGTGGCAGAACTGTTTGACTGCATGCAACACGGCAAGACACTCCTTCTCTGTGACACTATAATTCTTCTCATGCTTGTTTAGTATGCAGGAAGTGTAAGACACAGGATGGTCTACACCCTTGTTGTCTAGTTGGGCCAGAATAGCCCTAATAGCAAGATTGCTAGCGTCAGTGTATAGGATGAACTCCTTATCATAGTCAGGATACACTAGGATTGGCGCCTCTTTGAGTTTTTGCTTAAGGGCTTCAAAGGCTTGCTGCTGACTGCCGGTCCATTCAAAAGGGACATTACGTAACAGCTGGACTAGAGGTTCACTAGTATTGGCCAAGTCAGGGATAAACTGTCTGTAGTAGCCCATTATTCCTAGAAAGACTTGTACCTCTTGCAGGTTGATGGGCGGAGGCATTTTGTCAATGGCTTCAACCTTCTTAGTCATTGGGCAAATCCCTGTCTGGGTTACTTCATGGCCCAAGAATTCAAGACACTCTTTGAAGAAAGCGCACTTGGAAGATTTTAGTTTGAGGCCAGCTTCTTGAATCTTTATGAACACCTCTTTGAGGTGAGCCAGGTGATTGGTGAAGGTAGTGCTGAAAACTGTTATATCATCTAAGTATACTAGGACGCATGACAGCTTCAAGTTGTGGAGGATGGAGTCCATGGCCCTTTGGAAGGTGGCCAGGGCATTGCAGAGTCCCTGTGGCATGTGAGTAGGCTCAAACAGCCCTTCAGATGTAATGAGCCTGGCTTTTTGGCAATCCTCAGGCAATAGGTCAACTTGCCAGTATCCAGATGCCAGATCCATTGCAGAGAAAAACTTAGAGCCTCCAAGACGTCAGAGAGCATCATCAATACACGGCAAGGGGTATGAGTCCTTCTTGATCAAAGAGTTCAATTGGCAGTAGTCCATCACAATACAATGACCTTCATATTTCCTCTTTAAGATGAGTAGCAGGTATGCCCAAGGACTTTGGGAAGGTGCCAGCAGCCCAGCTCCAACAGTTGTTTGAGCTCTTTATATACTTGGGCGTCCTCCACGCAGCTGCAGCAATATGGTTTAGCACAGAAGGGGGGCGTCACCAGTGTCAATCTGATGGATAACGCCTTTGGCTAACCCATAGTTGGTACTGTCCTTAGCAAAGATGTTGTAGAATTGGTCTAGAAAGTCTAGCACCTTTTTCTGTTGAAACAGGGACAGCTGTGGAAAGTCTTGCGTAGTGAATAAGGATAATACTTGGAGTTCATCCTCAGGTATGTTAAAATCTTGGAACATGCCAAAGGGATGAAGAGACAGGACATCAGGAGCGCTCAACAACTTGTCATATCCAAAACCCTGCCCCCTAGACACAGTCATGGGGAGAGAAGTCAGGTTGGCTACCAGCAATTGAACAGGGTCCTTATGGGAGACATCTAGGATTCCAGGACAGAGATAAGGTTTGTTGGCCCTAAAGAGGGGGGAGAGTACAACTCCAAGAAGGTTTGTTCAGGTAGTTCATATGATATCTGGGAGTCTAGGATGGCCTGGGAGCCAGGGGAGATGGTAACAGCAAAAGTGGCTAGGAGAGGGATCCCCTCAGACGCAGGACAATCCATGGGTGGACATTTCACGTAGGAAGAGTGGGTGCAATATTTGAGGGTGAAAACCCCAGTGGGGTATTCCAAAGCGCACGTCTTCAGGCGCTTCCCGGGAACTTTAACCGGCTCTTCAAAGATCAGAGGGACTTTGTATCCCAGAATAGAGAGGTAACCATCTTTCAAGTTGATTATCCCATTATATTCCCTAATGAACTGAGTGCCAACTAAGAGATTGTAACTCTCATTTTTCAAGACAACTGCTGGCGCAGCTAGGAGAAGCTTGCCAAACTGCATGGGTAGAGCAGAGTACGCCCCTATGGCGCGGGTCATAGACAGTCCAGCCGTGCCATATGACTGGTGATAATTAAGGTCAGGGGCAAGTTTGAGTTTCTTCACAAGATTGGAGGAGACAACGTTGACTGGAAAGCCAGTGTCTAAAACAGCCTTGATCTTCACTTTTTGAATGGATATCTCTACTTGAGTGGTAGTGCAACCAAAGGGTGGAAGGACAGCCAAGATATTCTGAGCCTCTGCTAGTTCCTTATCCCACTTCTCAATCATGCATCTTAATCCTGGGAACTCCTTATAAAAAGTTTGAAGAGGGAGAAAAACAGATACATTCTTGAAGACAGTGTAAGCAACCTTGGCAGCTTCTTCTGACGGCTCTACTAGCACAGGGGACCTCTTAGCTTGAGTGAGGTAAGGGCAAGAGACAACTTCTTTGGCTTCAGGCAAAGGCTTAGTGGTAGTTGTAGTCTTTCCTGATTGCAATTTATAGGGGACTGTAATGGTTTTGGGAACAGCCAGAACAGAGTACCCATATGCATCAGCGTTGTCAGTATCAGAGTCATCCAGGTCAGAGTTGGAAGAGATATTGTGGAACAATAGGAGGATAGGAGGAGCCTCATTATCAGCAGGCTTGGAGTCAGATATAGAGGGAGGGATTGAAAGAGACTGGGAAAAATTGTCAACCGAGAGCTTCTCTGCCTCTAGGTTGACTTCTCTTTTCCTGCCTGCTCTTTTGGATCTGCTCCTTCAACCTGTGGGTTGGTGAAGACTCAAGAATGGTGACCTATCTGACCACAGTTGTGGCAACCTTGGTGTCAAGGAGGATTTTGCGAGTTCATGGTAAGAATGCAAGGACCACAGGAAGACAAACCAGAGTTAGAAGCAGCTCAACTTTCCCTAACAACTGCTCCAGAATGGGTAAGGTGCATGTCCTGCAACAGCGTCTTTATGCTCTTAATAAAGGAAAGCATAGCTTTATGGGCTTTGAAGTGAAAACACAGAAGCTGGTTAACTTTGAGGGCTTGAGTGCAAGCCATGTAAGCTTCATGAGCTGTCAGTTGTCTGCTTGTTATCAGTTGCTGTCCTTCCATGTAGAATCTGTCTGCAAACTCAGCTAGCGTCTCTTTAGGCTTGAAAGCAATGTGCATAAAAGCGTCCTTTTTTACTTCCAGGCTAAGGTCACCACCAAACTTGTCAATCAGGAGCTGCTTCATATCTTCCCACGTCTCAATGGTGGGTAGTTCAGGCACCACCACCTCCTGGCAAGTTGGGTGTAGACAGGTCAAAATATGTTCCTTCTTAACCTCATCTGATGCTTGTCTCATGGCAGTTTCATAGATAGTTAGGAAAGCTGCAATGGTCAAGGTTTTAGGATCAAAGACTTGCTTAAAGGTAGGCTTGAAGTGTGCTTTGGGAGTTGGACCACCATTGTTGCTATCAAGTACGTTTATACACAGGGAAAATTCTGCTTTGGATTCAGAGGGGGGCTATCTAGCCCACAGCTGACAAACACTTTCTTCAAGGGTAGTCAGGGTCTCAACAGCGCAGGCACCTGTATTGATAGCTTGAGTAGTCTGTTGTTCAGTAACATCTAGGCGTTGACCTTGGGAGGTCACTACTGTGGAGAGCTCAGCCAGTCAAGAGGTAAGGGATGGCCCCACTGAGAGGCAAGGGGCAAACCTGTTGTTAACAGAGTTGATCAATTCACTCATCTCTTGTACATCTCTATCCAGCTCAGTATGATCCCGCTTCAAATGATCCACCTTGTTAGCTAGGGCAATTAGTTCCCTAGTGCATTGGATTTGAGGGGCTCCTGGTAAGCCAGGGCAGCAACTATCTTTGTCAACAACCCCAACTGGACTAGCAACAGTTGCCATCATCTCGCGTAAGGCAGCAAGCTCTTGCTGTAGCTCAGCAACTTGAGCAGTCAACTCAAGCACCTGGGGGTCAGGTTGAGGCGCCTCAGTAGGACATCATTGACTGCAAGTAGTTGTATGTAGCTCTTGAATAGCATCCCATATTTTCTGCTCTCTATCCACCAAGTCATCAGAAGGGGGAGAGGGCGGAACATCTGGTTTGGGCGTAGATAATTCATTTACTTGACTCTGGAGTTTGGCTATAGCAGTGGCAGTGGCAGCTCTCTCTTGGCCAAACACTGTAATGAGTTCATTAACGCCATTAGCAGCAAAGTCTGCTACCTGCTGTAGTTGCTCAAATTAATACATGCTGAATGCATTGAGCTGCTGCACAAGTTGTTTGAAGTCGGAGAGATAAGCGTTTAAAGTGGAATATACTTGAGTTTGCCAGGGTTGTTCTAGCTAGTAAAACTTGTGTAGACACTCTCTCATGTATTTGGGGATGGACTGGCACATTTATTCAATAGAATTACCCAAACAGGTCTGGGAAGTGACAGAGTTGCGCTGATTGTCAGATACCAAGGAAAACAGGGAATGAATCCACTGTTGGTAGGCAGCAAACTGGTCCCAGTGATGAGTAACCACTGCTTGTAGAGACAAGATTTCTTGGACGTGGAGCCACAACACCATCTGATGGTGAGCCAAAGCAGGCTGCACAAAGGATAATAGTAAGTGCTCAGCAGAGCCAGTTGCTGAGAGGAGATGCTGTGGAAATTGAGGAGCCACAATTAATTTGTAGTATCAGCCCAACTAAACTGCAGCTGAAGGCAAGGGATGGCTCCTTCATGGGCTATCCCAAGGGCTACCACCATGACTTGTTCTGAGTCAGGGGTACCCATGGGGTAAGCAACTAGGCGGGGACCATTCCCAAGGTGCAGTACAGTAGGAATAATAGGCAGGTCATCAATATCTTCCTCAATAGGAGGGCTAGTAATTTCAGGTGAAGTTGGCTCTTGTATAGGCAGAGGCAAAAGACCTGAAAACGTGTATGCAAAAGTGACAACAAAGGGGCTTGCAGCCCCTGTAGTGAGCACCATTTTTGTTGTGTTCTGAGGTGCGGCACAGACACACAACAGGGAATCCTAACCTTAGGATTGGATTTGTACTAAGTCTTGGTTAGATGACAGAGAAGGCTATGCAATTACCTTGCAGCCCTGGAATAATAATCTCTACTAGTTGTGGCTAGAGATAGGCGCAGAAGTACTTGACAATACAAAGACAAAAATGTGAATATAACTTAATTTTATTGGTGAATTAGGAAAAGGAATATATAGTGATTGTTGATATCACAAAACACTACCAGGACAGTAGGAGCACTTGCCACAAGCATGAGTGGGGCAAGTGAGATGCGCAGAGTCAAGAAACCAAACAATTGTATTTCCTGATTCAGTCATCAACTCATTTCAAGAGGCAAAAGCAAAAGCAAAAGATTTTTCTTTGAAATGGCCCACCAAAGGTGAAATCAACACATGGTGAATAGCGGTATTCACAACAGCCACCCCCACCAATGTGGGCCAGGTGCGTACCTTCTTGGGCATGGTTGCTGTTGGAAATTTTGACCAAGAAATGATGCCAATTATGACAGAGATTGTGGATATGAATTGTAACTGCCAAAAAACATAAATTGGTAGTATAAATCATATGCATATTATATCAGCAGTAGTCTTCTGACCTGAACCACAAATCAGCCAGTGATAAGCGCTGCTGCAGTGCTTAATGATACATGATTTGCTGCCACACCACTTTGGAAAAGACACAGGCGCTGCAACGCTGCCTAGCAATTAGATTAGGCGCCAAAGCACCAAACTACTTTTACATCAAGCGCCACCACACCAACTGAAAATTATTGCAGGCGCCACTTTAATTTTATATTGAGCATCAAGGCGCTGGGTTTGATTCCCCATAATCTCAAATCCCCGTTATTAATCACATTAATAAGAATTAAGCTTGGAGTATGTCAAGAAAGTAGGAAGTGATACTGAAGTACAGTAGTTTTTAAAGATATGGCAACAACCAAAAATGCCTCAGATTTTAACAAAAATAATTTCAGATTTAATTTAATTCCAGCTATCAGGTTAAAATATACCCTCTGTTAACAGGTATTTTTTGCGTTAATGGGCAAAATGGGTCAACACAGTAACAAATTGCTCACGTGCCAAGCGAGACTATTCAAAATACAATCCAAAATAAAAGAATTCACAAACAAAATGGTGTGAGTTGACTTTCAGTGTACAAACGTTTACTATGTGAATTGGTGGCAAAATAAACACAAGCACAGTGAATCAAAACTCAATCAAAAAACAAAAAACAATAGCAACTCATTATATAAACAAAACCACTCAAATGTTGTGTGCAATGTAATGTAATCAAGAATGATACCAAGGTATCTAAAATAGGGCACACAATCTGAAACATGAATTTTAAAATAATTGTTTTGGGTGCTTAATTTGACGTAAAATCTGGGGAAAAGGGTGGAAATATTTCAGGTATTCTAAAATGGGTGTTGTAAAACCAAAAGCAATAAATTAAGAAATAAAAATCTATATTTGGGATATTGGGTGGGAAAACTTTAATTAAATATCCATATTCAGATAAAAAGCAAAAAAATAAAGCCAGTTTATAACTTAATTAAGTTTTATTAAGTATTTTATTAAATTTTAAAATGAAAGGTACACAACAACATAGTGACAATGCACCCATTGTGTGCTGCAGTTGCAGTTGCCCCCGCGGGTCAAAAAACAGAGTTAGTGCAATACAAGTGCCTACTCAGGAAGGAGACAGAGGAGAGTTCAATAGTGACGCTGCACTGACACAGCTGGTTCAAGGAGCACAAGCTGCTAGGGTGCAGAGCATCAACCCTTGGGTCCCCAAGCTGACCTGGAAGCCCACCAAGGTGACCACAATAAAAAACAATTAGAAACAAGGAGATAGAACTTACTTTGTATGTGTTTGACGCTGTGTACTTCCAAGAATTGGTCCTATCAGCCATTCTGGAGAAAGTTAAGCCTGTACTTGATACTAGCTATGAGCCTTATGTCAGTGATGGCAACCAAGAAGACA
Source organism: Entomophthora muscae (assembly GCA_014839935.2). Taxonomy (NCBI): domain Eukaryota; kingdom Fungi; phylum Entomophthoromycota; class Entomophthoromycetes; order Entomophthorales; family Entomophthoraceae; genus Entomophthora; species Entomophthora muscae. Next base: position 79,264 of record QTSX02000244.1, on the reverse strand, counting down.
ACAACAAGCCCAAGTTCTATAGAACTACAGAGGGACAACTGGCTTTAAAGAAGGTTGCAGCCTTCTACAACAAGGTGTCCATGCCTTGCAAGCCTGTCACCAATCAGGATCCCAGTTCATCTGAGCCCACTAAGCCTGCCCAGGAGCGCATTCATGATATCAAGCAGATCATTCTTCTTTGGCTCATGCGGGAATCTGGTGGCTACAAGGCAGCCACAGCTCTTGTTGGGGTGGATACTAAGTACGCCTCAAAGACCTTCAACAAGTTCATCAATACTGGCCATGTCCTTGCTGCAGAAAAATCCCTGCATGTGTCCACCATGCTCACCAAGAAGCACAGATGGGCAATCTTCCAGTGGATAACCCGAGATTGTCATCTTGAACTGGAAAATTTACAGGCCATGGTTAAATCTACTTTTGGGGTTGAGGCCTCAATTTCTTTTTACTACCATCTGGTGAAGGGAATGCACTTTTCCTGGAAAAAGCTTGGGGTATCTCCCTAAAATTAGAATAGCCCAACTAACATTGAGACCCAGAAAAAATACTCTGAGGCCTACACTGCACTCAAAAACAAAGGGAAAGTGAAAATCATTTATATTGACAAATCAGCATTTGCCTCGTCTATGCATAATGGGTATGGGTATGTCCCCAAAGGCTCAAATGATTAGGTAGCTTGGCGTGCTGCAGTCTGCGCCACAGCCTATTCCATGATGGCTCTCCTTGGTCCAAAGGGGAGCAAGCTGTATCAAATGATATTGGGTTCTCATAATAGCCGTACCTTTCTATCATCCCTCTGATTGGTCCAGGAGCACCTGAGTTGCACAAGCTCAGGCTTTAAAAATGTAATAGTACTGGACAATGTTGGTCTCCACAAGGTGGCAGACATTCTTGCTGAATTTCCATCAATTGACACCAGCTTTGCAGTGAGCCCTCAGCAATTGGCCACAGCAAATTTGCGCCTTCTCTTCCTCCCTGCCTATTTTTCCTTCCTGAATCCCATTAATTAAGTTTTTGGGTGGCTCAAGCAAGTTGTCAAGCAAGGGCCCCCAACTGGGACCAAGGACCTCTTTGATTTGCTGCAGGCTGGGATCCACACCCTCCCAGCTGAGACTGTGGCCAAATTCTATGGCCATACTGATTTGTTCATCCCCATGTGCCTTGCCAAACAGCCAATCAATTAAAGGCTTAATGTGTCTGACTATTTGTTATTCTCTAATTTACTATTTAAGATTTGTTAATTATTGTTTTATATTTAGAAACTTCCAAGCCCACAATCACATTCAGCAGGACCATCAATGAAGGTTTGTAATTTATTTATTTTATATTAATTTTTTGTTATGGCATCTGAGGCTATCCCAAACACTTGATACTGTATTACTTGTATAGATTTATATCACTCTTGTCAAATAAATATAAAAATGAAATTAAAAAAAGTTAAATGTAAATTTTTGACAGTAGAATTAAATTTTATTAACATATATTATTATGCTTTTATGAAAACCTTCTCCAGGATTTATTTTGAAAAACTTGTTTGCTAAAATAAAAATTATAAAAATTATTATAAATAAAGATAATCTAAAATGTAAATATATGGGTCATTATTTTTCTTGTTATGCCTAGGCGCCAGATTTATTCTTTTATAACTTAATCACATTATTCATATTCAAATTATTCAGAAAGCTTAAAATACAATCAAAAAATTCCAAAACTTTAATTGATCTTGGGCCTAGATGATTTTTTTTAAAAAATAAATCATCAATTTTAGAATTGAAAATTGCAACTTATAGTATTACTGAAAATATTTTAAGTGCTACTACAAACTACAAACCAAAAATATTTATGATGAGTTGCATGGGAGAGTAATAGCAGCCCCAATGCTATAAATGCTATTACCCTATCTTTGGCTCATCATAAATATTCTTAGTTTGTTTCAGAAAAAAATGTTGTTGTTTTTGAAAGACTGATAACTCTATTTAAAATACACCCTCTAGTATGCTGCCCTACTTCATGAAATTTCCCTAGTGCACCACTAGCATCTTCTGATATTTTTGTTTCTCTGGTATCATCACATGATTTCAAATGATAAGTTATCTAAGAATATTCTGAGAAAATTTCAAATGTTAAAGGTGAAGTATACAATTTCACATTTTTCATCAAATATGAAAGATTAACGCACAGATTTTTAACTTTGAGCTCTTTCCTTATAGGCCTAACTTTTCTTTCATAAATATAAAAGAATAACTTTTGAGAAATATTTGAGCCTGATAGCGCTGATTTATATAATTCTTTTCTTTTTTCTTCTTGCTCAAAAATATTTTTAATATCATTTATATTATTAATATAAAGCTGATTTTCTTTCTCTTTTAATGTTTTTGATATTACACCAAAGTGACCATCAACAATGCTTTTTCCATGACATTCCACAAAACAATTATATTTTATAGAACCCTTAATATATTTAGGTGCCTCTTTAAATAAGTAATATAAAAATTCATATGATCTAAAATGATTTCCATTATCAGTCCATACTTTTGTATTTTTTATTTTTTTAAATCTATCTAATTTAAGAATTTTTATAAAACACTCACCTGAAAATAAAGAAACATGTGATAATATTTAAGACAAAAATCTTGATATTCATATTTAATTTTATTGTTTTCCTTAAAAACTAATGCAAACCCTAATAATGAGATTGGTTTTTTTGAATAAAAACAATTATTGGTCTCAATTGGACCACCTCCAACCTTTAAGTTTTCTTTATAATTGTCAGAAAATCTGCGGACCATGGTATTTTATCATCCACCAGATGATATCCTAAGTCTTCTAACATTAGGAAAGTACAGAGAACCTGTGACTTTGGCATAACCTGCGGTCTGGAATACTTTGTTTTCTGCAGAAGTAGCAAGTCTGACTGGGCCCAAAGCCCGGGGGATTTGGGACGGTTCTTCCTACTTCTGGATACAGTTCATGGGTTGTCTCTATATTTTACTATAGATAATTATACTGTATGACAACAGTATCATCTTTTGCTCTACTAATAAAGCCTAAGAGAGGATCATATTAAGGAAATAGGACTTGGATCAATCATCAAGTCAATACGGAATCATCAGTCTTTTATTCTAATGGACTGGCTTTAAGGCGGCCCGCCTGCCCGCGTTTTATCTGAGTTAGCTCACAACGCTGGGAAGAGACTGAAGTAGCATTAGGTCAACACGGCAGGAGGCCTGGCCTTTTCAGGGTGGATTTTGTGGAAGCTTGCTTGACAACTTCCTTGGCTTACTGTGTTTGTTCTAGACACGCCGCACAGCTGAATCTCTTTTCAGCTGCCTGCCTGGGCCACTATCCAGGGCTAGCTAGCCAACAGTTGGCTACTAGTTCACAAGATGATTGTTACACTAATAAGAGCTACTCTAATACAATAGGCTCAAAGCCTTTTATCTTAGAGTGGTTGGCCTGACAGCCCAGTCCATGTTGGACTCTTCTAGATGTAATGCAGATGGCAGTGCATATGACTGCCCTCTTGTTCTAGGATTCATTTAAAGTTTTAGAATAGTAATTATTATGGGAAGCATGTTTAAGGTGGTGGTTTGAGGTGGATTAATTAATGAGCAGTAAATGCATATACCATTAATTAATTGTAATGCACGAGTAGGTTGATGCCAGGATATAATTTGATCACTGATTCCACAACCCGCGGCCCGCATTATTTTGTTGAAACCCTTCCCAAGAGCAATTAACTGCTGGCCCGCGTTATTTTATTGAAACCATTAATTAGTCAATATCCAGAAATCCTGACAATAATCTATAACTACAACACAAGACTCATCATCTAATTCATTAATATCTTTTTTATATTCACAATTTTGATGAATATAAAAGCCTTGGTGCTGATTAATTGTCTTTAAGTCATTGTCTATAGATTCTGGTAATGGCAAGATTTTACTTTCACATTCTTCCTTCTTTTTTTCTAGTGAATTTTTTAAATTACAAATATTGTACATATTGGTTTGTTTTAAACTTTTTATTATATTTTTATGGATTAATTTATAGTAAGTAGAAATTGAAACTGAAATTTCATTTTTTATTTTCATATTTTCATATATTTCTTTTTTTGTTTTAAGTAGAGAGTATTTAATTTCAGTTGAGTAATTACTCATCTCTTTTTCTATATCTTTATAAATTTTTTCAGGCACTTTTTTGTAAACTGGCTTGTTTCAAAAGAATTTTCCAGCAATTTTTTAATTATTTTTTAGTTATTTCTTTTTTTAATGAATAGTTATTATTTTTTTGGCTTTTTTGTTTAAACTTACATTTTTATTTATATTTATTTTTCTTGAGTATTCAAACTCACTTTTGGTTATATTAAACCCCATATCATTAATCTCTTTTAAAGAGTAGCTGGAAGTAACCAGAGATTGCAAGGCTGGGAGATATTTTTGGGGAGAAGATTTCATGAGATCCTTTAAGTTTTCAATGAACTCATTGCCTTTTTGATTTTGAATAGTTGGCAGGAACTGAGCTTTCCCAAATTCAGTTTGAGTAAGGAAGTGCTTGATGAAATTATCAAGATCATCACCAGCAATAAAGAGGAATGCCTTTTTTAACATTGCAATTCTCTCTCTTTTTGTTGAAGCTCCCAAGGAAAAAAGGGTAGCATGGCAGAAGTAAATTTAACTGAGGACATGGTAGTATTTTGAATCTGTATTTAGGTCAGATCTCTGATGTGTGCCTTAATGATGGAGTAGTTATGATCAGAATGTGGCCTTTGAATGGGGTCTTTTGGATTAGAAGCTTTGTGGTGCTTTAGCTCTTATATACCAAGCTAAATGACACCATTATGAAAGAAATGGTGTGATAGCTTTTATTATAGTTTGAACTTGAATTTATGTTTGCAGAATTAATTAAATACCCAGTTTTCATGCACAAGTGATACATGTGAAGCAGCTAAGCATTATTATTACATCATATCCTCTTTGTAATCAATGCAAATTAATTAAAATGATGTATTCAGTTAATTATAACTTTTCCGCATATTTTTAAAATGATAAAAAATTAAAGAATTCCATTTAAAGAATGCTTAATTTGAGGTTTGAAGCTCACTTGAACCTTAAAATCAATCTAAACAGTGATAAAAACACCCTAACTTCAAACCATTATAAAATCCTAAAGAATTGAGCTTTTTAAATAAAATAAAATGCAAAAATAAAGCTCTCAATCTTATCTTTAATTTTGTCAAATAAAAAAATCTGTTGTATATTAAAAAAGAGTATTTATTAGCTTTGAAGTGATCTGCTTTATATCATTAGATATAATCATATAATAAAATCTGGATTATACTCTTAAAAATTATTTTAGCTTTAATATTGAGTATAGTATACATATTATAATTTTTACAACAATAGAAATATAGGATTTTTAGCTTCATTTTGATAGTTTACAGTGTGAAAAAATAATAATTTTTCATTGAGTTATTAATGTTTTATATATAAAATGTTAATTAGTTACTTTTTCAAAATTGAACTGTGTTATGCTGCGACTTGAGCAGCATGTGTATTAGAAAATGGCCTAATCCCTAAAATAATGACCCATATTTATAGGAAAATAGAGTTTTAAGGGCGCCTTTAATGGGTTCTTTGGTATGTACCCACCCAGCAATAGAGGTGGCACACAACCTCCACCACCACACTGTAGAAAGTGGATACATCCTGATTGAAATATTCACAGCAGCTGGTAAAAAGGAGTACAGTCAGGTGGGAGTGAAGCAGCAGCTTCTCTGGCGGAGCTGCAGAACTTTAAATTCCAGCCAGGACCAGGGTTTCCTGGATGACGTGGTCCACCAAGTTTTATCAAGGGGGGACCTTCTTCCCATTCAGGGCAAGCCTGGCCTTGTCAATCCCGAGAAGGACCCTGTCCAAGCCCTCTACGCTGGCGCCCATCCTGAAGAAGAAAAGATATCCCAGGTAAACCACAAGGTGAAGCCTTTGCACAATAAAGGCTTCTGTAAACTCACAAGGTTTGTTGTATACTGTGCTGATCTTCTTCTAATGCTTTGTCTTTGCAAAGGTCAGCTCCATGGCTGCAGGGACCCCCATCTTGTCAGCACTCCAGGCCAGCCCAAAGTTGGTAAGGAGGGTTTTGGTTTTCTTGACAGCTGTTGCATCTGAAACAACCAATTTTCCAACTGTGCACCCAAAGTTCTCCAGCAGGTAAGAGAATTTGTGCTCCACCAGGAAGCAGAAGCAAGCAGCCGCATGGGCCCAGCCCATCTCCAGTATATTATTGAATGGGAGCATTGCCAGGACGTCCCAAACAAGCTTAATGAAGTTTAAACAATAAACTCCACTGAGGGCCACTGGGTCCAGGCAGATCAATTGGGCATCTTTGAAGGCATTAACTGCCCACTCAGATGCCCCCTTGCCATGTGTGAGCCCATCCAATGCCTCCCTGGACATTGGGAAGGTGCTGTTGATTTAATCCTTGAGCTCTTGCAAAACATGGGGAGACAGAAACAGCTGCTTGCCACATGATTAACATATTTGGCGTAGAGTGTGGCAGGGACAAAGGGGACCAGGACTTGACTGATTTTGCTGTCTATGTTTTCTAAAATAAGGTAAGTATTTTGAAATTTTATTAATTTTTTATTAGGTTACCTTCTTGTGTTTTTTCCTTGCCGGCAGCTTCAGCAGGCTTAGCTATTCTTGGAGCAAGCAATTGGGCTGGCAACTAAGTATCCTCTTTCCTGGCGCGCTTTGCTGGCTTGAGATGTGCATACATCTCAGGGTCATTGACCCAGAAAGATGGCGTGGATAGGGCAAATGACTTGGACTGGAGGCCCTCAACCACAGTTTTTTGAACCTTAAGAAGACGCTCAAATGTTTTTTCAGGGGTGTCTGGCATCTTGGTCATTAGGGCCTTTGTGGACACCTTCTCTATTTTGTCCTCAGTGAGGATGGCAGCCTTGACTTTTTCCTTGACCTTGCAGTCAATTTCTTTGATCTCTGAAATTGCAGAGTCAAGGTCTTTGAGCAATTTTTCCAGTTCTCTCATTGATTTTTTACTAATCTTTCAATATTTTTTATAGCTTTCACCCCAATAAAATCTGTATTATTATGATACTATTTCCTCTTTGTTTATCTCTGTTTGTTTTCACATTACTCCAATATCCCATCTTTTTACCCATTGTGTATATGTTTTGCTCTCATCTCAATATGTGTTGTTTGCTTTGTGTAAGCATTGCTTCCATAATCACCATATTATTTTTGGCGCTTAAACACAGCCCCTTGTGAAAATATTAACAAAAATTTGGTGATCAGCTAAATTTGAAGTAGAAAATTATATGTTAATTGTGTTTAGTTAAAGTTGTTACTGATCCAAATTCAAAGCCTTAATGATAAACTTTAAGCCAATCAGGAGCCAAGTGATAAGGTGATTGTTGTGACATAAAGGGTCACCCAATAATTCTTTGATGCATGTGCGCTAATTAATATGATTGGCTGGTTGTTTTTCCTCTGAGCGCCATTGCCGCTGTAGCAAGTTGTTGGTGGACTAGTGCCCAATCAGCTGCTGGGTTAGCACTAGTCCACCAACAACTTGCCACAGTGGCAATGGCGCACAATGGCAAAACAAACAGCAAATCATATTAATTAGTGCACATTCATCAAAAATTATTGGGTGACCCTTTATGTCATAACAATCACTTTCTCACTTGGCTCCTGATTGGCTTAAAGTTTATCATTAAGATTTTAAATTCAGATTAGCGACAACTTTATCTAAATAAAATAAAACTATAATTTTTTAATTTAAACTTAGCTGATCACCAAATTGTTGATAATATTTTCACAAGGGGCTGTATTTAAGTGCTAAAAATAATTGTGTTCTGGATCTAGATACACAGCATAGTAAATATATGATTTTATAGAAATAAACTGAACATACAGAATAAAACCAACTATAAACAAAGAGAAAATGAACAATTGAAATTCATAATAAAGATAATATAAATAGAAAATGTTTGATGACAGGGAGTTTATTGGAGGGCAGGGAAGAGTAATCCCTAGTAGGCAGAATAGCACAGGAAGGAAGATGTAGAGGCAGTGCTGGCCTAGGGGGTCTGGGATTAGGTGGGTGGGTCTGGAAGATGGGGGGTGGTGGCGGGGTAGGGGTAGGAGGATTTTGCATATGGCCACCATATACTGTTGTTGGTATTCCTCATCAGTCATTGCTGTGATTGGCTGGTAGATGGCTGTGGAACAGGATGGGAGGCACTTGCCCTTTTGTGATTGGTTGCCCCTATTCACATGAAATACAATTTGGGCAAACAAGTCTGCCACTATCTGGCAAAAAAGAGAGAATCATGCTCAAGGACCCCAAGATAGAGGTTGTTGAAAGCCTGAGGGCGGCGCTCCTGTACTGTGTCTCCAATGTTGAAGAACACAACATTATTCAGATGGATGTCTGCATGGACGGCTGGCTACATGGAGGCCTGGTGTCTGTGTCCTTGGATGGCCTTGAGGGCGGTGGAGCTACCCTCCATCTGGTGGCTCAAGAAAACCTGGTGAAGGGAATTTGAGCTATCCCAGGAGTCAAGCAATTCACCAAGGATTTGGCTGTACTTGTAGCAATTGATAAAATCTGGGTTTTTCTAATAGTAGACAAAACCCTTGGCCAAAACAGCCAGAAACGCATCAATAAATGTCCCCTTATTGACCTTCTTCCTTCTATTCTTGGCAGCAGCTTTTCCTTGCTCACCAAAATTGTCAAAAACAATGTACAATTTGTAATAGGAGATGAACATGACTTCATCTGATAAACTTGTCAGGCATCAGACCAGGGTGGATTTGATGGCCTGATCATATGGGGAATCCTCAGCGCCATCCCATTGGTTGCCGGCAACATTGGTCAGCACACAGACTGATGCTACCCTTTCCATACATCCAGAGCTGCACCATGCGCTCAGACACCCAAATGCCATAGTGCACAAGTTGCTTCCGGACCTGGGTCAAGGGAAGCTTGGGGTCCTGCTGCAAGAGATCAAGCTTAATTGGGTAGTCCTTGCTGATCTGGGACTCTGGGACCTTCTTGGGCTTCTTAGTTGTCCCAACCAGGTTCCCCCTGTTCATCAGGTTGTTGAATTCCCGCATGGCGGTAGCCCAGGTGAATTGTAATTGACTGGCTATCTGATCCCAGGACAGACCCTGCAGGTTCAGTGCTACAATTTCCTGAAGAAAATGGGCAGTAGTTATTCTGTGTTTGGGGAGCTGGGCCAAGGGAGCTGAAGCCTGATTGACTGTAGGGGGGCAGGTTGGCTTGTGGTGGGAAGTTGTTCCAAATCAAGGTTGCCATCCTGATTGGTTGGTTGACAGGCAGCTTGTGCGGGGGTGGGTACAGGAGGGGGGCAGAGCTAGACAATAGGTGACTGTTGAACAAGTCAAAGCCATATGAGTTGGGGGTCAGGTACAGGTCAACTTCATTTTTACCTGCCTCAAAGGCTTGGGTGTAAACGGGTGCCTCCACGCCCTGAGCCTTGCCTCTATTGAAGCTGGCTTGGCTGCTGGCAGCGTTAAAGATGTTGCTGTTGAAAACCATATTGAAAAAAACCTAGGATAAAATCACTAAAAGTAGAAATTTTAAAATTAATGATTTATTTTTATTGAAATATTGAGTCCATATTTGAAAGGTTCTCAAAACCATTTTATACAAATCAGGAGCCATGAAAATGAATAAAATGCCTCTGTTCCTAAATTGGATAGCTGTTGATTGGCTGTTAAACTATTATTTTTCTATTTTAGGCTGCTCATACTACACATCTTGTGTGACTTCATTTTGTTTTGTGTTTGTGGAATCTTGCTTCTAGATTGCTCAAATTTTGTTTCATTTTAGTTCTTTTGTTGGAGCCCCATATGAATCCTGATTGGATTATAATATACTCCAGAACAGCATCCATTCATCTCACTTGCTGTGTCAGTTCATTTTTTTATGGGTTAAACAATGCCGCTTGATGTTTTATATAATTTTGTATAATATGCAAGTATAATTTATTTTATTGTTTGATGGTTCATTTATTAACTGAGATATTTAAATTTTTTGAATCCTGAATCTTGTGTAACTTAAATTTGTTCAAATCTGAAATCATTTAGCTTAAATCAGGTATTTTTTGTTGTTGCCATAGCTTTTAAAACTAATGTAACTAAATTATTCCATGCCAGCAAGAATCACCTGTGCTGGGTGAAGATGAAGATATTCTATTGGTTGACATGCAATAAGTGCCAAACCTAGATTAATAATTACCCAAATAAGGGGCGTGTTTTGATGTCCTAGAAGACATTGCTAGAAGCCCAGAGAATAACCTTTCAGAAGGTATAAGAAGAATTAAGCAATTACAATAAAATTATCTTTGAACCATCTTTGATTTATCTTTAATCTGGTTGATCTTTATCCTAATCCTTAAGTGCTTCTTCACAATCAGAAGCCATTGCTAGACCATAATCATATTTCCATTTGATCCTGGCCCTTCTGATACAATAATACTCATATCCTCACATATGACTGTATTCAATAAAATGTCCTGTGCCTTATAATCTCAAATAACTGTGGCGCTGTAATGCAAAAAGTGTGACAGTTGCCTACATGCGCAAGTTCATCCCTGACTGCAGAGAACTAATTGCACCCCTCACTGAGCTCCTAAACACAAAACAGTGCTTCCACTGGACCACTTCCAGAGATCAAGCCTTTGATATATTGAAGCAAAGACTTACAACTGCACCCATATTGCAGTTCCCCAATCAAAACTGCCAATATGAGCTTGAGACTGATGCCTCTGACAGAGCCATAGGAGGCGTGCTAAGGGTGGAAACTAACAAAGGTGTTTTCCTTCCTGTGGCGTACAAATCCAGGAAGCTCACTGATTCAGAACAAAACTACCCCATACATGACAAGGAGTTAGCAGCAATTGTGCACTGCGTCAAGAAATGGTGCTGTTAACTGGAAGGTGCCACCTTTCCACCCTGCTTTCTGACAGATCACAAGTTGCTCCAGTATTTCAATACACAGCCACACTTAAAGCAACGCCAGGCAGGCTGGGTCAAGCGCCTGCCCCCTATCAGCTGCGCAACAAATATAAGCCTGGAAAGGAACTTGTCACAGCTGAAGCCTTCTCCAGATTATATGTAGCGTCCATCATGGTAGATGCCGGCTTAGACCCGGACTGGCTCATGCTTTACCTACGTCTTAAAGCTACCCTTTACAAAGTCCTGAATTGCATGACTATCTCCAAGCTGAAGGACAACAAGAGTCAGTTCACCACTGACTCTGGTAACATATGCTACCAGGTAGAGACAGGTGAGAAGACACCTTACATTCCCACCACACAGCAAGGGGATACCATACTGCATTACCACCACACCTTAGGTCACATCAGAGGACATAACCTCTTTGAAATCATGAAGCATAAGGTTTGGTGGCCCTGTATGCCCCAAGACATCTTGGACCTCCTTGAAACATGTGTGTTGTGCAAAAAGAACACGTCTAAACCTGCCCCTACCAAGTCTGTTCTTCCCATCAAAGCCATGGAGACCTTTGAGCAGTGGGCCCTCAACATTGTCAGATTACTCCCCAAAGACATACTAGGCAAGAAGTACATCATTATGGCCATTTACTATTTCACCTGTTGGCCAGTAGTGTGGGCAACCACTAACCATACTGCCACCACAATCACCCACTTCATTGGCAAGGAAATTGTGGCCAGGTTGGGCGACCCAAACATCTTATCACAGATGGCAGACCTGAGCTTGTAGGGCACGTCATGAAGGCGTACTGCACCAAGAATGACCTTCAAAGGATAGTCACAACTCCCTACTATCCCCAAGCCAATGAGCGTGTAGAGCGCCTGAATGGGTTATTGGTCCAACTGATTACCAAGCTCTCCCAGGAGCACCCCAATACTGTGTGGACTGAGCACTTGCCTACTGCTCTACTCATCCTGCAAGCAAGAATCAATCAAGGCACTGGATTCAGCCCTAGCGCCTTGGCCTTTGGAACGCTTAACAGTCTGACAGGAGTTAAACAAGGGAAGTTACAGTCTATAGTACCCAGAAAGCCCCCTGTTGATAACTCCATCCCTAAACCAATGGCGTGCCAAAGCCTGAGAAGTTGAGCACAAACGGATTGAAGGAGGGACAAGACACCTTGAGGCCAGATACACTGTAGGTGACCCTGTTTACGCCCTCAACCCTAATTTGGCTTAATTAGAACCCAACCACCTGGGACCCTTAAAAATAGCCGCGGTCTATGACAACCACACCCGTCAACTTGAAGATGCCCAAGGAAACACCAAAAAGCTTCACCACAATTGCTTGTGCCCCTACCACGCCATCCCCACAAAAAAGTTGTTTGTGTGGACTTCCCAAATCTTCCGCAAACTCCAATCTTGGTGTCTGACAACAAGCAGGGGGTAAGGGGGTGTTGCAACCAACTTTCCCTTCTCGCCTGCCAGCATATCTTATGATGCACAGGGGGCGCTTAATGAGTTGCCCCTTGATGTATCTAACGGCATGAACCAATCTGATGGCAACATTAAACTGCAGGCACTTTCTCCTAATTAGGAGCGCTGCCAATTTGACTTGTTGATCCCATAAAAGTTATTCCTTGGCTTCAAACCTTACATGGAACACAGCACTATGCCACCCCCTGTGGCCTTATGGCTTTTCCCATATAGTATATTGGTCACAATATTCTATAATAAACAATACCTTATTCTATTCACTTCTGTCTCTTCTATTGGACTGTTGTCTTCCCCAATAAAATACTGAACTCTAATTGGTTCAGTTGCAACACTCTTAATTAAACTAGCATTTATATCTATAATTTGAATTTTATCTCTTTAAATTGACCAAGCTCTCTTTTCTTCAGTGAATTTGATCCTCAGCAAAGAGGTTAACATCCAATCATTTAAAAGTATTTGAAAAATATGGTGTTCCCTTTCAATTTTAATCCACCTATTCTAGAGTTGGGTAATCTAGAAAGATAAGCCACTTTGTTGTGGTTGCAAGAGTTGAACACAATTTAAAATATAAAAACAAAAATTTATTTATTAAAGTCTGTGTGCACTATAATCTCATTTCACATAATTTAGTACTCAATCCAAAAAAGTCATCCTTCATACTTTCAAAGGTGCTTATAAGGAATTGTATGCAAGTGTGGTAACTGTGCTGTTTTAGCAGAGTTACAAGGGGAAAATATTTAGAAGCTAGATAATAATCTTTATTGAGAGATAGTGATTATATAGTCAATGTGAATCAAGGATAACAGGAACATGATTGTGTTGATCACACGGTTGGATGGTGAAGGGGTGGCTTGATCCTGGTAATGAGTCAAGTGCCGAAACAAGGTATCCACCATAAGGGATCATCATCTGTTCATGTTGTTGGATTTGATAATTTGAGTTGACTTCCTAGTCTGGCTTTGAGTGGCTGGGTAATTGGATTGCGGGTCAAGCCTGCTGTTTTGACCCCCCCCAACTGAAGGTTGGCCTCCTCTGGGGGTAGGTTGTCAGGAGCCCAGGCTCCATACTGGACTAATTGTTGTTCTGTGGCAGGCAGGGCGGTTTTGCGTTGTTTTTTTTCTTGCTTTGCAGGGTCTTAGGCAATCATGGTTTAGGTTCTTGTCTTGTTTGCGCTTCCCAAGTCCTTGAACAAGGTAAGTGTTATTGTCATTTACCTTTAGAATGATTGTGGGCCTACTTTCTTGGGTTGTAGTTTGCTTTTATCAACGTTCATGACCCAAACCTTGCCCCCAACTTCATGTCTATCTTGGATGGGGAAAAAGTTTTTTGCAGACGTTTGTTTTCCTTTTCTGTTTGTTTGCTGTTGGCCTCTATAACTTGAGGGTCTGAAAGAAGGGGGGACTTTACTTGGAATTTCCAGTTTGGGTCCTGTCAATGCTTGAATAATATTTGGCTGTGTGCTGTATACCAACTCAAATGAGCTTTTTCCAGTGGATCTGTTCACTTGGGTTTGGCACACAAGTAGTTCAGTTGATAGCTGTTTATACCAGTCTTCAGGTCTCCCAGCAGTGATCTTGGCTAAGGTTTGCACGAGGCTGCCATTTAGCCGCTCTACACGTCCATTGGTCTGTGGGTGGTATGGCGTTGTTACGGTGTGTTTGACCCCATTTTTAGTGAGGTATACGTTGGTGGTTTTGGAGGTCAATTCTTTCCCTCCATTGATTATCAGGAGTTCTGGCTTTATTAACTTGCTGATTATCTCTTTGCCAATAAATTGTTGTACATCATTGCCAATGTGCGCCCTTACTGCTTGGGCTACTAGTCATCTTGTAGCAAAGTCTATGGCGGGGATGATGTATTTCTTATCATTGTGTTTCCCTGGAATGGGGCCAACAACGTTAAGGGCCCATACTTTGAAGGGTAGTTGTGTGCAGATGGGAAGTACTGACTTTGGAGGGGTTTTGCTTTTGGCAAACTTTTTGCATACCTCACATTGGTCTAGGACTTCTTGAACGTCGTGACATAAGGTTGGCCACCAGGCCTTGTGATTAAGGAACTCATATAGGTTTTGGCTCTTGGTGTTTTTGAGGTCTCTGTGATAGTGTAGGATGTTGTCTACCTGCTGGTGCGTGGGGATATAGGGAATGGTAGTGCTGTCAGACATTTTTCTGTGTAGGGTCCTGTACACGTCAGCAAATAGGTGTTTGTTTTTGATAACTGTTTCCTTTGTTATGTTGGTTGTACCAGGGGGAAACCCTTGTCCTTTGTTTGTAGTACCAAGAGAGGCCAGTCTGGGTCAAGCCCATTTTCCTCTCTTGTGGCACAGACATATATGCGTGAGAGGGCGTCTGCCATGGCAAGCTTGGGACCAGGTTTGTACTGTATGAGCATATTTAATCTCTCCAAGAGCTCCATCCAGCAGGCTTGGCGGCGAGATAGATTTGCTTGGGTTTTGAAATATATGAGCAGCTTGTGGTCAATTAATGTTGTGAATTCTTCCTGCTGTTCTATATAACAGCGCCATTTTATTAGACAGTGCACAATGGCCAACAGTTCCTTGTTGTGGATAGGGTATCAACACTTGCCATCTGTCAACTTTTGTGATCCATAAGCTACAGGTAGGAAGTCACCATCACTATTTTTGATTTGTAGGACTCCCCCAATGGATGCATCTGAGGCTCGGTTTCCATTTGGTATTACCTGTCACATTTGGGGTATTGCAGGATGGGAGCCATTGTGAGCTTCTCCTTGAGTTGTCTAAAACAG
The DNA here is from genome assembly GCA_014839935.2 of Entomophthora muscae. Classification (NCBI taxonomy): domain Eukaryota; kingdom Fungi; phylum Entomophthoromycota; class Entomophthoromycetes; order Entomophthorales; family Entomophthoraceae; genus Entomophthora; species Entomophthora muscae. Next base: position 63,999 of record QTSX02000244.1, on the reverse strand, counting down.
AGGTCACATTGTGGGGTCCACACAAACTTGGATTTGGCGCCTGTTATGGCAGATAAGGGGGCAGTCAAAACGCCACAGTCAGGTATTAAGCAGTGTACATAGGCCACAATCCCCAAGAAGGTGTGGAGTTCCAACTTATCCTTGGGTGGATGCATCTTGCATATGGCCTGTATCTTTTGACTGTTGGGTTTGATGCTGTCCTTTGAGACTATGTGTCCCAGGAAGGGTAATTGCTTGTAGAAGAACTGGCACTTGGAGAGCTTGGCCAACAGTTTGTGTTGTGCCAGGGTAGCAAAGACTGCCTCTAGGTCCTTGTGGTGCTGTTCCACCAAGGGGCTGTAGACAATGATGTTGTCCAGGTAGACTAGGGCATGCTTGCCTATGTGTGGCGCAAATACCTTATTCATGAAGGTAATGAAGGTTGACAGTGAATTTGTCATCCCAAAGTTGAGCACAACACACTTGTATGAACCATACTTGGTACAGAAGGCTGTTTGGGTATATCTTTCTCTTTGATGTGAATTTGGTTGTGGTCTGAAGTTAGGTCAATCTTGGAGAAGACTGTGGCTCCTCCCAAGGCATCAAAGAGATTGTCAATCAGTGGTAGTGGATAACAATTCTTGATGGTAACTTTGTTTAGGGCTTGGTAGTCTGTGATCAGACGTAAGGTACCGTCCTTCTTGGCCAAGAACACGGCAGCCCCAAAGGGAGACTGTGAGGGGCAGATAAGTCCTTTCTCCAACGCCTCATTGAGGTAGGCACATAGGGCGTTGTCTTTGTTTGGGGTCATCCTGTAGATAGGGCATGCTTTGGGGACAGCCCCTTTGAGTTGGATAGAGTGTTGGATGTGTTTCTCAGGGGGCAGCCCGGGTAGCGCTTCCTTGAAGATTTCTGGATGGCGGGCCACAATTTTGCGGTCCTGAGGCGTGGAGGTATCCTGGTGATCATTGAAGTGTATGATCTTGTACTGGCAGGAATCCCAGTCAATTGCCTTCAGGTTTTCCTTCTTGTCCAGAGTCTCTGTGATGCGCACAAAGATGTGGTTGCGTAGGAGTTGGTCCACTGAGTCAGGGTAGATCTAGTGGTTGACAACTTCACGCTTGATGGTCAACACTGAGGCTGCCCAGTCTATGTGAGGATTGTTCTTTTGTAACCAGTCTAACCCCAGTACAATGTCAAACTTTGGGAAGTCAATGACGAGACCTTGGATGGTGGAGTGGAGGTTCTTGAGCATGACAGAGAAGGGGGCGTGTGGGGTTCCTGTCCACCAGTCCCCAAGTGTGTCCTGGATCATAGCCAAAAACCAGCTGGAAGGGTTTTTATTCTCTAGTAAGGGGAAATGTATCTCAGAAATATGTATAGGGGTCAAAATGGGCTTTTATTCACTCTCAGAAGGAAGATCCCCTTAGAAACCTTCTGGTATATGGGCCAGGGGGACAAGGAAACAATATGGATTTGCCAATACTTGGAGTCCTCCAACAATATCTTGGACTCCTTGTACTTGGTCTTGGACTTCTGCACCTTAAACTTGGACTCTGGCTCCTTGAAATCAGATTTCTGCGCTGCGCTTAGGATCCAGCTCCTTATTCTTGGGCTCCTGCTCTGTTATCTTGGGCTTCAGTTCTAACCAAGCTCCTGCTGGTGATCAAAAGTCTTCTAAAACATCTTGGCAGAAACTCAGAAGACCTGGGAAAGGCCTCCAAAAGCCTTCCAAAAGACCTTGAAAAGACATCAAAAAGACAATCAAAAGACCCAGTTACTTTCCAGCCAGCCCCCTTCTTATAGTGTCCTTTTCCCAACAATTCCGTCTTCAAAATGTCTTTCTTCAGAAGCTTAAACTATTGCTGCTCACTTTTTCCTGTAATAACTTAAGCTTACATACTTACTTTCTCAAAAGCTTAAAGTATTAATTCACTATTTCCTTGCTTATACTTTAAGCTTTTGGCTTCCAACCAATCATTTTCATCAGGGAACCTGCCAGAACTCAACCAATGAATGCAGAGCGCGGAAATAGACCATTTCCAAAGTTCCACTGGGATCCAACTATGAAAATCATTTCCACAGCTCAACCTGCTCAAATTGACAACTCTTCGCGCACCAAAGCGTTAACCGGTCCCTTATTCTGGCACCATTTTTTCCTGCATTCAACCTAAACCCATTTAAATAGTAGAATACTATTTAAATTGTTATTTCTGGACCTCTTCAACTTTTTCCCCATATATTTACAAATATAGTAAAATCCAAGGAAAACGTCCCACCAAAACAACTTTGTATCCTGCTCTCATAGCAACATACCTTTGTCTATCCTAGGAACTTAATAAATAAATATCTTACCCACACTTCTATCCACATTCCTTCTTGATTTTTATACTAAACCAAGGCAAAGTATTCCACATCTTCCCACTTTGGCAAATCAATTTGGCAAAATCTTGGCTCATTTCTCCGGACCACCAGTTCTTCACCATCATCTTTGGATCTTTCAGCCAGATCATATTCCCGCTCTTCAGCTTAACCAGCAATCAGTTCATTAACTTCATCAGTTCTCTGGATACTCCTGCACTATGATTAGCTAGTCTTGCATCATAATCTTCTTGTCCCTCAACTTATCCTCAACCAGTTCCACAACAAACCCTCACTAGGAACCTTATTTGTTCCTTCTACACACTAAACCATATTGGTTCATTCCATTCAATATGAATTAACTGTCCATCAACTAGCCTTCACTGTGACCAAACAGTCCCTCTTACTAGATTTCTATGTTAATTCCGTGAAACACCTTGGTTTCTTTATCTCAGCCCCCATTACCAGAACTTGTAGACCCAGGCATGAGTCTACATTGAACTGGCGTTTGACTGGACCTCGCAAGTGGCAGTCCACTTAGGCCATTCAACCATAGATCAATGTCTATGTGCTGTCTTTACTCACCCAGGTGATTAAGTCTGTGCTTTCAGTCACAGAGTAATCAGCTCTACTTCCCAGAGGCCTGATCACACTAAGTTCTGCAGCTGCTTCCCCAAGCAAGCCGCCTTGGTGACACCTCTGAGAAAATCTATACCCTCCAATGCTCACCTTGGATTTCCCCAAATCTCACATAGGGGCATAAACAAGGACATCCTACCAGTCTGTTAGGTAGGGTGCTTGCTCACAGACCTCCTGTAAGCGTATTAGGGTATGTTGAGCTCTCAAAGCTCTTCCCCTCCCTGGCAGCCCGCGTTACCCGCCAGGGGTCCAAAACCTACTCCCCCCAGACAGACAAAGTTCCCTGCTTGCTATTTCAGTCTTCACCCTTCCGCAGCCACAGTTTCCTGCGGGGTGAAGCACTATAGCCCAAAGCAGCCAATATCTTCTGCTGGGTGGAGGCAACATCTGACTCTGGTAGTCCTTTGTTACCTACCAGATAGGCCTTACTTACCCTAGTAGTCCTATGTTACCTACTAGGCTCACCTTCAACAAACAACCAAACCTCTGATTGGCCAACATTAGCCCCACCTGCAAACCACCAAACATGTGGATCACCACAGGGTGGTTTCCCTTTTCACAGCAATGTGGTGTTCATCAGCCAGGTCCAGGTTTTTAATCTGCAAAGGATTAGTGGTTAGCTTGAACTTGTCCACAAAGCTGCTGTTGACTAGGGTTCAATCTGCACCCAAATCCAGGAGTGCTAGCCTGTGTAACTGCACAAACAGAAAGGATAGGACATCAGTTTATTGGGATGCCTGTCAATGGTGTACAGTACCGGGTCCTCTGAGGGCACTTGAATCATTGGGCATTGGTCCATGTCCTTGCAAAGGTACTCATAATTGGGCAAGTCAGGAGTTGTGCAAGGAGAGCTTGGCTTGCTTAATGCTCTCCCCGGGCTTTTCCCTTGTCTTGATTGCCTTGCGTGGCAGTGATACAGAAATGGGTACAATTTGACTGGCCATTGTTCCCATTCCCATGTCCGTTTGAGCTTGTGGGCTTATGGCTGATGTTATTCCTGTTGTTTCCAGGGGGTGGTTGAGTGGAGCGCCCGCCTGTGTGGGAATCCTTGGGTCTCTCTTGTTTTCCTGTTTGTGCCTTATGAAGGGCGTTGGAGGTTTGTTCCTCTTTCTCTGCTTTGCAGTACAGGCTTTGTAGGTTGGTCACCTGGTCCAGGTTCACGTGTCTCATCACATGCAACTTGAGGGCGTTGTAGTACATGATATGTGTGGCTGGGGTGTCAAAGGCCATGTCAGATGGTGCACAAAGTTGGAGTTCCTTGTAGGCGTGGGTGAGTTCCTTCACAGTGCCTGTCTGGGTTAGGTTCTTTACTTGGTGTATGATCATGAGCGCCATATCCTTAAGCACAAATCTTTCCAAGAAGTCTTGCTTGAAGATATCCCAGTTCATGTTGGTGTGTTCCTTGTGCCACTTGTCACACCAGGTGCTAGCATCATGGGTCAGGCGGATGGAGATTTCTGCAATTCAGAATCTCTGTGGGCATTCCATCTGTGCTAACTTGCTTTGGGAAGACTGGATCCATGCCGCAGTGTTGTTGTTGTTGGCTCCTGCAAAAGGTTCCAAGGCAGTGCTTCAAAGTCTTTGGGCTACGTAGGCAGGCATGGTGTTTTTGTTGGTTGGTCGTGGAATGGAGGAGGGAGCCTTAAAGAGTCCCCATGAAGACATTGCATTGAAGGCAGGTAGTGGAATCACTGTGTTCTGGTACAGGACAAAGCCATCAGGTATCTTGGCACCAGGGGTGTATGGGGTCCAGTCAGGCGGGAGGCCAGACATAATTCTGTCAAGGATTTGTTGGCCGCAGCACATGTGGGCAATAGGCGGAATTTTTCAAAATAAAGTAGGATGGGGGACCTACCTGTGCTAACAATGTTGTAACTGTGCTGTTTTAGCAGAGTTACAAAGGGAAAAATATTTAGAGCTAGATAATAATCTTTATTGAGAGATAGTGCTTATATAGTCAATGTGAATCAAGGATAACAGGAACATGATTGTGTTGATCACACGGCTGGATGGTGAAGGGGGTGGCTTGATCCTGGTAATGAGACAAGCGCCAAACAAGGTATCCACCATAAGGGATCATCATCTGTTCATGTTGTTGGATTTGGTAATTTGAGTTGACTTCCTAGTCTGGCTTCAAGTGGCTGGGTAATTGGATTGCGGGTCACAAACCTGCTTGTTTGGAACCTTGCTGGCGGGCCAAGCCTGCTGTTTTGACACAAGGATGAGCTAAATCAAGCTTTTGGATTGTTATCAACTTTAAATTTAACTAATATAGAGCAATCAATTCAATTAAATTCCTTATGGATTTAGAACACTTGTGATGATATTACATCCAGACATATTGGCTTATATATATTAATCAAAACAGTAATTAGACACCCGCCATCAATAACACACAATGAATTGTGCACCTGGATTAAGATGGGGGTTGAACCTTTTCCTTCCATCTTTGTGCAGATCTCATCAGACCTTATCATATAAACTAGTGACAGAAACAAAAAAGACTCCCACATCCCCCTTGTTTCTTGGTTTGAACTATCTAATCTGCCTATGTTACTTAAGACAAATACAAGAAGATGAAATGATATTTTCTGGTTGTGTCAACCCAATTAACAAACCATGTCTCTCTAACCCCCCATGGAACACCATAAAAGTCTCATCAACCCAGATCTCTAACACCACACCCAAGTATCCTTCATTGTATCCAAAGAAATACCTTGTGTCAGGGCACAAACCAGTGATTCTTTCCCACATACAATATACTTTATTTACCCCTTTGTAAGCAACTTGTCAGCCTTTCTCTGTATCAATATAATAAAGTTGATACAGTAGGCTTAGAACCCATTGAGATAACCAAAAATGGCTCAGTTCAGAACAAAATTGGTTTAGTCACATAACTTATTACAACTCTTGATATAAAAAGCAGCTAAGTACACAGAAAATGTATGTCAATTGTCAAAAATTCCCAGACACAAAAAATGATATAAACCAAAAATATTTATCATGGTTCAACAGCAACTATATCAGTAACTAGAAAATTGATCTAAGTCACAAAGCAAAGCTAAATGACTACTGGGGCTTTTGAGAACAAGATAAAATAAGTCACTGAAGTGGAAACCTTGGTCCAACAACAAGTCCCCATAGCAACTAAAGCAGAAAACAAAGGCACCAAATATCAAAACAAATCACTGGATCTATAATAACTTTATCAGCTCATCATAATCAAGGCATACAATCTAAAGCAGAAAATAGAAATGTGATATCTGAGTGGATATTTTAGGAAGAAAAGTTTCAAATGATTCAAATATACCAAAGCATACAACTAAAAGTCCACATCCATAACCAGAAACAATTGGTATATAAATTTTAAAGCCTAATGTGTAATAGATGGTGGTGACTACAAGCTTTTATACCACTAATGTAGAAAATGAAAATACATTGGATTTGTGTAGTTAAACTGAATTATCTTTATTTTTATTTTATGCCAAAATGAACACATCACAACAACAAAGCCAAGGAGCTAAATAATTATGCCACATATGGGAAAACCCTTGTGGGTCAAAGAACAAAGTGGCTGTAGTCCAGGAAAGTGGAAGGTGGGAGTAGCTCTGAGTCAGAGGGTGAAACCAAGCCACATAGACACCACAATAAACCCATGACACCTAGACTGGAAGAGTGGCTAGTATTAACCCCAGAGTTCCAAAGATGTTTATAAAAGCCACATAAAGTCAACCTTGCTAGAACAGTGAATGGCACTATCATTGAGAGTGTGTCATTGGTGTACAACACTTTGTACTGCCAAGATAGTATTCCTAATAGTAATGTAGAGAATATAAAGCCAGTTCGGAATACCACATACAAGCCTTATGTGAGTGATGGTGAAGGGCAAGACAGCAACAAGGGTCCACAGTATTACTGAGCTGTGAATGGGCAAAAGGTGATCAAAAAGGTTACTCTGTTTTACAGCCAAGTGCCTATGCCCTAAGTCATGGCAGAACCCAATGAGCTATTGCCCAATCTGGAAAGCCCCAATACACCAGTATCCCAAACTCCACCACAAGGACCTTATCAGGCTTATTAAGGAAGCTTGGAACCACAAGGAGGCCGCAGCAACTGCCATAGTATTGAAAAAAATCAGCACATGGGCTGTATAGCGCGTCCCTGAAAGCACGCAGAGCTCCCCTGTAGAGAAATTTCAGTGTAAGCCAACCGTTCTGAACAAAGAGCACATCCAGGGGCCAAGCATTGGATTGGCTGAAATGTCCATCTTGAACTGGCAAATGTACAGGCCATGGTCAAATATGTTTTTGGAGCTGAGGCCTTGATTCTTTTATGCTATCACCCGGTCAGAGGGTCAAGATTCTCTTGGAAAATCTTGGGGCATCATCATACAACTGGGATATCCCAATGGACATCACAGAACATTGTAAATACACTGAGAGGTACACTGTGTAAAGGGCAAGGGCCCAGTAAAGTTCTACTATATTGATGAATTGACCTTTTCTTCTTCCATGCGCAATGCCTACAGCTATGCACCCAAAGGTACCAAGAATGGTTTATCCCAGCGTGGGTTGATTTGTGCTGTGGCCTTCTCTATGGTGGCTCTACTTTGTCCAAAAGGGATTGAGATGTATCAAATGATCAAATAATCCCATAATAGCAGGATCTTCCTATCATTTCTCCAATTAGTACAAGAGCATCTTAGGAGCACTAGCCTGGGGTTCATCAACATTATTGTACTGGATAATGTTGGGCTTCATAAGGTGGCAGATATCAGGGAGGAATTTCCAATGGGGGAGACAGGTGTGGAAATTAGCTACCAGCAATCAGCCACAGCGCCATGTGTCTATTATTTTTTCCTGGCTATTTTGCATCCCTGAACTCAATTGAGGGGGCCTTTAGGTGGCTCAAGCAGATTATCAAGTGAGGTACCCCAACGGATCCTGAGGCCTTATTTGGGTTTCTGCAGGTTACAGTCCATACCCTATCAGCAGAGACTGTGGCTAAGTTCTATGCCCATTCTGATTCTTTATCCCTTCCTTTCTTGTAATGTAACCAATCAATTGAAATATGTGTCTGTTGCAACATCTACAATTACTCTCTCTCAGGAAAGAAACCCCCAGGTGATTCCCCATTTAATAATCAAACTGGTGGTGCTCTTATCAGCTGCCCATCTTATACAGGAATCAAACCTTTTGAGCCCTAAGCAGAACACTACTTGGACAAGCCCCATGACTGTCATGACGTACATGGACAGCATGTGGCTTCTCATGATACTATGTAATACTCTAAACTTATATCAATAAAGCATCATTCTCTTCTTAATTTCCCCTTTATCTTGCTTCATATACTTCCAAGAAGGATATACTCAACACAACCAAGATTGGCATCTCACTACCAGTGTGTCTTACAGTACATAGTTGACACTCACAGGTCCTCCCATGACATATCTAGTGACACATGGCATTCTTCTGCCAATGTTGAGATACAGGCAATATCCCCAAATTAGGCGTGTTGCCAATTCAAGGCAGTGATCCCTCAATTAGTTATTTACCGCTTACACTATATCTGGATCCCACCATGATGCCACCCCTTATTGATCAGTGGCTTCTTTTTGAAGTCTATTAACTGCCACTTCTCAATAAAGCTGTTGCCTTACCCTTATCCTCTATCCTTTCCCTTTAGACTGGTGTCTTCCCCAAATCCAGATAATGAACTATAACTGGCTTGGTTGCAGCTTGAGTATGGGACTTGGGCACCCTATCGATACCTGAACTGATTGGTTTGGACTATATTCAGGGATATGAGCGAGTCCTATGTATTGTGGGTTTATGAGGGAAAGTTGAGAGGCAACCCCTGGGGTACCTCTATGACTGCATCCTGTGTATCATGATATATGGTGGCAACTGGGGTGGGCAGCTTGGTTGGGACATGGAAATAAGTAACTCTGAGCATGTGCAGCTAACTGTGTTGAGCCGATGGCATTTAAACCATATGGATCGGATGATGAAGACAATGGTATCTGATAACCCATGTTTGTTTAAACTTGGCTTTTCTGTTGTAGGATGGGCTTACAGTTACTACTAAAATGATGATGTTTGCTACCATCTCAGAAAGAAGGATATGTGTAGACTGTATGGGTTGGTATAAAAATAATATTTATGGCATTGATGCCGGATAGTTACAGTAGCCAATTGAAAAACCGGGCATGAGGATAATTAAGTTGGGTATGTATATGAGTTTTATATGGGATGTCTTAATTTTTTCATATTTAGGTTATTAGGAATTGGTTCATTATATCTATAATAATAGTGTGAATGGGGTATATTCAGACTACATTGCTTAGATCTTCACAGGATCCAAATATCAAGTTGGTTTAGACCAGATTCTTTTTCAAATAAAATTATGGGAGGTTCGATTCCTTAAACCTGAATACTTTTACTTGAATTCAATCAATTATTAAGAGCTTGTCGACCTAAAACCTGGTCTAGATAGCCTCATGCCTTTAGCCCAGTCAATATATTCAATATATCTTTGACTCGCAGTATGCTACATAGAGCTCCCCATTTTCACCACAGTAAACAAACACTAAATTAAAACCCCCTTTTTGAATCGACGCAATTAAAACCATGTAGTCCTAATGCTATAGCATGACAGAAGAGGAGTAGAACATCATTTCTAGGTGTAGTATGTTGCTCTTTAAAAATAGAGGAGACGCATTTAAAACAAAACTCAACAGTTCTCTTATTTACAAAAATGGACCAGGGAAATATCTTAGGGAGTAAAGATTAAGATGGAAATAATCTAACTACTAAGGATGTATATACACCATAAAAGGCAAAAAAGTAAAAAAAACAAGTTTTCAAATGCGGAACCTGATATTTAATTCTGCTTGAAAGAGTTATTAGCCCGGAGCGCATCAAGCTTTCCTGTGGTGAGGTTAAGCAGCTGGTTAGCAACGGCATTTCTTTCTGCAAGATCGGTTTGAAGGTAATAGAAGGGCTGAGGTGTTATGTGTGAACTTTTGCTTCCAACTACAGGCAAGCCCGCGGCAGGGGAAAACTTATGGGAAGTGAAGAGTCTAGAGGAAGGCTTAAGTTCGCCAGCTCGAGTATGGTTGTAGCCGAGCTTCCCTAAAAGGTTTAGGCTCTCAAAGCAAAACTCGGTGTCCTTTTCAACAATCTTATTGGGCTCAGATTGTCCTAGGATGTTTTGACTGTACTTGTCATCTTTTAAGGTTTCCGAGTTCACCCAGGCCCGCGTGACATAGGGATGGATACACCAATGTATGAGGGCAGTTGAAGTACTGGAAGTAGCGATTGATGCAATAAACAAAATCAACCTAGCGGTTGAGGATAAGCCGCTATCAATCACGAAGATCAGAGGCGTGAGCGAAAAAGTAGCTACCAGAGAAGAAATAGAGAACACTTTCAAGTATTTTGCGGTTTTTGCCAAAGGCCCTGCATAGATGAGCTGATATTTTTCAGGCAACGGAGACTTTAAGCTTGCTGGGGTAGTATGAAAGAATCTATCCTTGGAAAATTTGTGAAGTGAAATATAGCCTTTCAAAGGCAATCCGAAAGCTAGGCCTTGATTAAGTTTAAACTTGAGATGGTTACAAGAAGCTATTCTAGTTAAATGATGGTATGTCATGTCTTTAGTATACTGAATTGAAAAGATTCAATAATAGTTTTCAACAGAGATTGTAAAATAAATACTTATTAGTCAGATTTGACTTTTAATTCGACCATCTGGATTACAAAAAGCCTATGAAGCAAATCATTGGGAACCACCCTGTAAGTTCATGAAGTGTTTCCACAGTTCATTTGAAACCAGTGGATACATCCAAAAGATGGTTTAAGAGTTCAAATTCCACTTGATTAATAGATCAAGCTTCCAAAAAAACTTGTATTTTGTAAATAAGTAAACGCATCAAATTACTAGCCTAAGCTGGTCTAAAAACATTTACAATACTATGAACACATGCTATTTAAATCTTTCTTTTACAATCTATCGGAGAACTAGGAGTACCTATGAGCTCCATCACTTACCCCAACATTTATGAAACCCTATATAACCAAAAAATATAGGAAGCTTTTATTATTATTAGCCCATGCTTTTAAATACAGGGTTTCTTTCATTGATATAAAATAGATGTAAGAAAGTTCTTTTTTTTCTTGAATGAAACAGTAAGTCTGGTCCCCACAACATCCTGTAGAACCCCATCATATCTGACCATCATATCAAAAAAGGCTGAAATGGATTCCAGCCAACAACACTTTTTATAAAAACAAGATCCGAGCTTCATATAACCTTAATCAAGCAGTTAAGCCAGTCCCATGCCCTACATAGATCCCAAAACGCCAAGGCTGCAAACCCAACCCTCTGATATTTATAAAATGGTACTGTAGCTTTATGATCTGTTGAGATAAAAAGCATCATAGTCCAATAACACAGTTCAATCCCGAGCCAGATCCAACCTTTTTAGTAAAAACAAAGGGTCATTCCACGGATAAAAGGGTGCTAATGGGCAAACATAACAGAAGATACATGCTGCAAACAAATTTATTCAGAATCAACAGCAACACAGCTGAGCACACAAGCAAGCCAGCTCTGGTCAACCTCTGAAGCTAAAATGTTCCTCAAGTTATTGGAAAACGGAATGAACTCAGGCCCTGAAGTGAAAATCTTAACCCAACCCCAAACCCCTATAGCAACTGGAACAGACAACAAAAATATTCAACATCAAAATAAATCAGTGAATCTATAATCCTGTTACCAGCTCATCCTAATCAGGATATACAATATAGAACAGGAAGCAGAAATAAATATCCAGAGCGTCTGTTTTAGGATTAAATATAAAAATTCAGATTTATCAACACATACAGTCAAAATTGCACATATAAACCCAAAAATAATTAATATAGAAATCTTATAACCTAATCTGAAATAAACAGTAGCAACTACAAGCTCTCATGCTACTAAATTTAGACAAACTGTTGAGTATATACTTCTGAGAAGTACACTAAACAAAATAAAGGAGAATTTAAGAAGAGAATGATACTTTATTAGATATGAGTTTAGAGTATTACATAGTATCATGAGAAGCCACATGTTGTCCATGTACGTCATGGCGGTCATGGAGCTTGTCCAAGTAGTGTTACTCTTAGGACTCAAAACGTTTGATCCCCATAATAGATGGGCAAATGATAAGAGTGCCACCAGCTTAATGATCAGCCAGGGAATCATTCAGGAAGTCACTCAGGGAATTGCTTTCCCAAGAGGGAGTAATCAAAGATGTTGCAACATCTCCCCCTAGGGTGCTGGAAGGTGGAACCTTGTGAATTTTCTTGAGAGTGTTGGGGATTCAGGCTTGGTACCAATCCAGTTTTGTATTGGGTACAGGAAGTTGAGAGTTGCATTGCTCTGTCCTTGCTTTGCACAGGCAGAGTCAGTCATGGTGCATACGTTTGAGCTCTGTACAAGCGCCTATTCCCTTGATGAGGTAGGTGTTGTTTGATTTGAATTCCATGACAATGCCTGGTCCTCGTGATCCTGGGTCAACTTGTGCATGTTGTGGTTAACAACCCAGATCTTGTCCCTGACTTGGAAGCGTCCCTGTTGTAATGGGACTGTTTCTCTTTCCACTCTTTTCTTTTCCTTGTCCTCTTAGTCTTTCCTGGCGCACTGTACATCAGGGTCATTGTTGTCTGGAACTTTCTTGGGCAGAGGTAATTGTGGTCCTGATTTAGTACTAACAATGACAGGTTCATGCCTATAGACAAGTTAGTATGGGCTTTTGCCTGTATTGCAATTAACTCGTGTTCTGCACATCATAAGTGCAGCTGGTAACATGTCAACCCAGGCTTTTGGATTGTTGAGCAGATAGCTTGCTGAGGGAACCACAAGGGAACCATTAAGTCTTCCAACCCTTCTGTTTGCTTGTGGGTGGTAGGGGCTGGCTATGGTGTGTTTTATTCCGTTTTTGGCAAGGTGGATTTTTGTCAATGGCTTTAAGTTCAGTTCCTCCATCTGTTATTAGGATTTCAGGTTTCCCAAACTTGGCTATGGTTTCCTTGTCAATAAATTGTCTTGCATTGTTTCCTTTATCTTCTTTTGTAGCTTGTGCTACAGGCCACCTAGTCACATAGTCAATAGCTATGATAATGTACTTTGTGTCTTTGTTGTTGCTGGGAATTGGTCTCACAAAATCCAGTGGCCACACTCTGAAAGGTTGTGTGATTGACACTGGTATTGCTGGCTTGGGGGTGCCTTGGAGCAGGTGTACTTTTCACAGACTTCAAATTGGTCTAGTACCTCCTTGATGTTATCTAGCATGTTAGGCCACCATTAGCTTGTCTTGAGGTATTCATGCAAGTTACTACTACAGGTATGTCCCAGATCTCTGTGGTATCACAGGATTGTGTCAATCCTTTGTGTTGACGGGACGTAGGGTACAGTATTGCCACTTGATAGTATGCGGTGTAGAGTACCATATACGTTTTTGAACAGATGTTTGTTCTTGAGGACTTTCTCTTGGATGTCCATTGGTGTACCAGATGAGAACCGCTCTTGGAGATTCCTCATTATTAACATGGGCCAATTAGGGTCTCCATCAGTTCATATGAGATTTTTACGGTAAAGCCTTGGCAAGGCATCTGCGGTAAGCATTTTCTTGCCTGGTTTGTATTTGATAATCATGAGGTACCTTTGTATGAAGCTCATCCATTCAGCTTATTGTCTAGTGTCAAGGAGCTGGATATACTGGTATTCCGGTTGTTGCCAACACACTTAACATCCAGTCATTGCCCAGTTTGATGCCAATTCAATATACAGTTCAACATACCAGAAATGGCAACAAACCAATATCACATGACTTGTCCAGGTATTCAGCAACTTGAATCCATTCTGCACATGACCACCCTTATCTTTGATCCAACTTAAATCCCCGCCACAGCGCAAGCTATATAAATCTAAAGCATTATCCAATAAAATATACTTCTCTTCTTCTTAATCCCATATTCAAAACTTCCCCAAAAGTTGCTCCTCATCACTTGTAGCAGCTACAGTTTTTTGACCATGCCTAAAAAAAATAATGACTGAACAGAACCTGACCACCTTTGCTCACATACTCAACCAGGCCACATCCCAGGATACCTGGAAAAGGTACTTCCGCGCCCACAATATTGACAAAGATATACGTAGTGGATGCACCATATTTGAAGGACTGGTCATGCCCAAAGCATGCACCAAGATAATTCAATACAGTTGCTCTCTCCAACCACAAACAAACACACAACCGCCTATCACAGGCAAAGTTACCAATACCAAGTACATTGGTATCAACAAGTTCTTTGGTAAAAACAAAGAAAATTTCATTGACTGGCTGGACCACTCAGCCGCTAAACTCCGCACCAGCCACACACCCCACAAAAAATGGGTCCAGGAAGCCAGCAAACACCTGTAGAAGGCCACAGCTAACTAGTTTGCCACTTGGATTGGCTTGCAATCTGACAACCAGCTTGAAAACTGGGAGGAGTTCAAAGCTGACATCACCCACAATATCTGCATCACCAAATCCCTCCAAGACATTGCAATACAGCTCAGCAATCTTCCTCAAAAGACCACTATCACAGCTTACGCCAACAAATTTGAGGAAATACATTGCAAAATCCAAAACCCAGCACAAGCTGACAACGTACACACCAGAGCATCATTCATCAACAGAATGAAACCCTCTGTCACTGCCCCCATCCGCCCAGAGGCCAACACCTCCATGCCTGCGCTCATTGCAAAAGCTAAGCACACAGAAAAACACACAAATATGGAATATGCTGCACATAATGGCAACTGCTCCTCCAACAGTAATGGCAGAGACAATTCCAACAACAACAAACGCCAAAACACCAATCATAGCAACAGCAACTCTGATCAAAACAATGGCAATCACAGCCAGAGCGCAAACCACTCCCATCCCAAGAAAGAGAACACCACCAAAGTGAAAAATGCTGAAACAGCAACCTGCAATGAATCTGACCTCACATTCTCTGACCTCAAAGGAATTGAAGCAGAGGAACAGGGAAAAGAGGAGGGGGAACAGGCTTAAGTGCCCCTGTCTCCCCCCAGAACAACAAGAAATTGTACCAAGGCACAAACTTTGCTGCTTGAATCCCACATGTCCCGCAATCTTCCATCTTTATGAATGTAAAAATTAAAGATCACTAACAACTTCTTGTCTACCCATGTACTTACAAATCACATACACATAATTTTTTATTTGACTCTGGTGCACAGCACACCATGGTAAGCAAACCATTTTTAACCAAGTATAAAGTACCAGTTTTTAAATCCAACTTCAAATATTCCAGAATGGCAGACAAATCAAAGGTTCTAATTGAAGGCAAAACAACTCCCTTCATAATTGACCTCCAAGGCATACAAACGTCTATCAAAGGACTTTTCATGAACAACATAAACTACAGCATTGTAGCAGGCATGAACTGGTTTGCCTGGGTGAACCCCAGCATATATTAGAAAACAAAAACCATGACCATCAAACACAATGGAGTCAAATTCAACATCCTCAAAGAACCTAACAATCTCATCCTAAGAGACACAGTATTTGTCAAAATCATAAATAAGGACAGCTTGGAACATCTAACTAAAAATAGTACCCTCCATATAATGAGGTACACTTAATTCAATAACATGCAAACAACCAAGATCCAATGCCCAGAACTTGTAGCACTCTTAAATGAATACACTCATGTATTCAAAGAAGAACTCACCAAGCTACCCCCCAAACGGGAGGTCAAACATGGCAATGAATTATGTAAGGCCATGCCAAAACCTTCAACCCTCTACAGAATCTCTCCCATAGAGACACAAACCCTCAAAACACACATTGAGGACAACTTAGCTAAAGGCTTCATCCGCCTGTCTGAATTCCCATGGGGGCAGCAGTATTCTTTGTAAAGAAAAAGGAAGGCACTCTGCGTCTAGTAACCAACTACAGAGCACTAAATGCAAGCACAGTAAAGAATAAATACCCTCTTCCACTTATAGAGAATCTGTTTTCAAGACTCTCAGGTGCCAAATTTTCTCCAAAATTGACCTCACCTCAGGGTACAACCAAGTGGAAGTAAAGTAAAAGGACATACCAAAAACCACATTCCTTACACAATTTGGATCCTTTGAGTGTAGGGTAATGAACTTTGGGATGACCAAAGCCTCCACAACGTTTGTCATCATGATGAACCAAGCACTAAACTGTCTCTCAAATACATCATGCTACCTTAACAATATCATCATATTCTCAAAAACCAAAGAGGAACACCTCACACATGTCCACAAGACACTCAATTGACTTGCAAAGCACAAACTCTATGCAAAGCCTAGCAAGTGCCAATTTATGGAAAATGAACTCTTGTTCTTAGGCCACATTGTCTCTGATAGTGGCATCAAAGCAGATCCAGACAATATAAAAGCCATAAATAACATACAATGTCCCACCTCTTTTAAACAAGTTAGATGCTTTCTTGGAATGGTAACTTACCTAAGAAAATACATCAAAGACTGCAGGAAACTAACCACACCAATCAATGAACTAACCAAGGGTAATTCCAAAAAGAAATTCATTTGGAAAACTAATATGATAAGAATTTCCAACTACAAAAACAAGCTCTGATTAAAGCGCCAATCTTGCAATACCCTAATAGCAACGGGTGCTACAAGCTTGAGTCAGATGCCAGTGACACTGCCATTGGCGCAGCACTACACATCCATCAGCAAGGGCAGCAAGACTTCCTGCCAGTATGTTACAAAAGTAGAAAACTAACCAACACTGAGTAGAGGTACCCTTTACATGATAAGGAATTGTTAGCAATATACCATGCATGCAAGAAATGGTGATGTTATCTAGAAGTACATTTAAACGTTTGAGTACTAATTGACTATAAATCCTTAATCTACTTCAAAACTCAGAACACACTTACAAAGCAACAAGACAGATGGATGTCCCTGCTAGAGCAGCTCAATCTGGACATCCAGTATAAAAGGGGGTCATAGCTGGTCACAGCTGATTCTCTCTGGACTATGTCAGCCTAGAGAGGATCACCCTGACCACCTGGAACCTGACTGGCCAAACCTGTACAACACTGAGTATAAAACCAAAGGGAAAGACCCCTCAACACATCAAATGGTCCACAATACATTAGTAAGAAATGAGAAGCACTTCCATGTATCAAATGGTACAGTATACCTCATCATCAAAGAAAAACACATACACTACATTCCACTTGCACAAAGGGACAATACTATCCTCAGACATCACCGCCTGCTGGTACACACAAAGGCTAACAACCTATACCTCACTATAAAAAAATTGTATGGTGGCCTAATCTAAAACAAGACATCATTGACGTTCTAAAGAAGTGCACAGTGTGTGAAAAATACTCAAGAACCAAAGCTTTACAATCTACAGTTATCCATTACTGGACCCAGAACCATTTAAGGTTTGGGAGATGGATGTAGTGGGACCCTTCCCAGAAGCTAAAGAAAAACAACACTTCTTAATTGTAGCCATCAACTTTGCTACACACTGGCCTGTCTGCTGGGCAACCAAAGACCATAAAGCAGAAACAATCAACCACTTCATCAACAAGGCAATCATAGCAAACTAATGAACTCCAGACTATATCATAATTGATGGAGCCACAGAAATATCAGGACACAAAGTGAATGATAATTTAAAATCAAAGAATATCAAACATTCCACAACCTTGCCCTACAGGCCACAGGCCAACAGCAAAGTTAAATGTCTAAACAGCAGTCTCATCAGAACCCTTGAGAAAATAATGAATGTCAAAGCCAGAGACACATGGCCACTATGCATGAAACATGCATTATTATTATCTCAGGTGCACACTAACCAAGGGGCAGGGTACTCACTGTTTGAACTAACATACAGTTACAAACCAAGATAGTCATCCACAATAACCAACCATATGTGAAGATTCCCCTGGGAAAACCTCCCGCAGTAGAACAGGCTCCATTGCTACAACTCATATGCCTCAAAGCTAAGATAGCAGAACCAAGCACTTATAACAAAAAGTGACCTCTTCAGAGAAACCACTCCCAGTCAATTCCCCCATCTGGATCCTTTTCAGAAACAGAAAGAAGCTGGATTCAGTACACTGAGGAACAGGAAGAGTTGTCAAATTCAGACTGGACAGAAAACACTACCTGTTCAATTTCCAAGGTGCCAAAGATCCATCATCAAAAAGTACCACAGCTTCTGACTTTACCTCAGCAAAGGGGAACACTCAACTTGGCTATTACCTACTAGCAAACAACTCCAGAAACATCAGACAGCAGCAATCAAGACAAAACCCCCTCCTTATGTACAAGATTAACCCCTTAAGTATGGGTGTGTTGAAGAGCTGGATATACTGGTATTCTGGTCATTGCCAACACACTTAACATCCAGTCATTGCCCAGTTTAGTGCCAATCCAATATGCAATTCAACATACCAGAAATGGCAGCAAGCCAATATCATATGACTTGTCCAGGTATTCAGCAACTCAAATCCATTTTGAACATGACCACCCTTATCTTTGGTTCAACTTAAATCCCTACCACAGTTCAAGCTATATAGGTCTAAAGCATTATCTAATAAAAATATACTTCTATTCTTCTTAATTACATATTCAAAACTTCCCCAAAAGTTGCTCCTAATCACTAGATAGGTGTTGTTGAGTCTTAAAAAATACCAATGACTTGTGGTTGATTAGCACTTTAAATATCTGTCCTTCTTCCAGATAACATTGTCACTTCATTAGACAGTGGAAAATAGCCATCAGTTCTTTGTCATGTATTGGGTATCTTTGCTCACTGTCAGACAGCTTTCTTGATAAATATGCTACAAGGAGGAAGTCTTTTTATTTAGTTTGAATTCAGAGTACTCTTTCTATTGAGTAATTGGAGGCATCAGTTTCTAATTTGCACACTCCTTCACAATTTAAATATTGCAAAATAGGGGAAGTGACCATACATTCTTTTAATTTTTAAAAGTATTGATCCCTCAACAGTGTCATAAAAACTTTGTTGTCTTGCCTACAATTGCAAATAGGGGAGCAGTCAAGGAGCCCTAGTCAAGGATGAATCTCCTAACATAGGCTGTCATGCCTAGGAATGTACAAAGCTCACTCTTATTTTGCGGTGCTGGCATATTGGTTATTGTCAGAGATCTAGTCTTGGGTGGCTGGCCTGCCGTTTTCTGGGGTAACTTGGGCCGGAGTTTTTGCAGGCAGGGCCCACCATAAGAGACGAGCTAACTTTAAAAGGTAGGAAGCAGACTTCTCCACCCAAGACCACGGGCCAGCAGCTGGTATGATAGTGTCCATCACCCCTGTGAGGGTGATGTACAGTATCCCAAAGAGCTTGCTGGTATGGTCTGTTGGGAGGTCTGGGGAGGAATCAGGCATAGGTTTGGGCGTCACAGGCAGTTCTATATGGATATCTAGGCAGGAAGGTAGTTGAATTTTCCTCTAAACAATTTTGGTGTTAAGAATATCCACAGGACTTGACAGTTATATCTAACAGCGGATTGTATGCAGGCCAAAGGATCAAGTTTGAGAATCTTTTCTGGGGTATAGACCTTGTACTTGGGCTTCAAGGGGTAGTTAGTGAAGTGAACAGGCCCACAAGGTGCACCAGGTGGACAGAAAACTGCAGGCAGTGGGGCAGGAGGGCTGGGAGATCTTGAACTGAATTGGTAGGCGGCAAATAAAAATTAAAGTAGTAGCTGTGTGAGCCAAAGTTATAACATTTATTTAAAAATGGCAATAAGTTTGGAGCACGGGGTCTTTTGGTCTATATAGTACCCTACCCCCAAACTTTACATTTTTTATGGGGGGTTCATCAGGGCATTGGGGAGGGCAGGGCCAGGGGAACTGGGTGCTTGGGTTCAAATGCAGCAAAATGGTACTTGGCCCGGGAGTTCTTTCATTGGTCAAGAATCTCAATTTGGCTACCTGATTATCTTGCTTTACTGTTGTGGTCATGGGACTGGGCTGCGGGCCCGTGCCTCTTTCCTGGGTTGGCTCTTGATTGGTTGCTGGTGTAGACTTCAAGTTCATGAAACTAATAGTTGCCAAATCAGTACCTCCATTAGGCACTGTGATTAGTCTTCCATTTGGTGCAATAATTTTCTTGGTTTGGCCTGTTTCACTGCATGGGCCATCCTTCTTGGTATCAGCTTGCAGGGGCTCAATCCCAGAAAAACGCGGGCAGGCAGTCCCGCAGTCCACAGGCCCAGTAGTCCAGGGGGATCCAGGGCTGGGGTTCAATTCCCACTCCCAGGCCTGGGTATCCAGAGAGGAAGAATTGTCAATCCTGACAGTTATGGCTTGTATCTTTTCTGGGTCTGGCTTCACTCTGTCCTTGCTGATAATGTGCCCTCAAAATGAGAGTTCTGTTGAAAAGAATGTCGAAACAGCAGACTCAAACCACTAACAAGGTTCCAACTAAGCAGGTTCATGACCTGCAACCCAACTTCCTAGTGACCTGTAGCCAAACTAAGAAGTCAACTTGAATTTCCAAATCCAACAACATGAGCATATGATGATCCCTTATTGTTGATACCTCAATTTAAAACTTGTCTCATTATCAGGATCAAGCCATCCCCTTCACCATCCAACCAAGTGATCAACACCATCATGTTCCTGTTATCCATGATTCACAATAGCTATATAATAACTATCTACCAATAGAGAATATTATCTAGTTTCCAAATATTTCCCCCTTGTAACTCTTCTAAAACAGCACAGTTATAACAAGAAGTCACATTTTGTGGGCTTGGCTATGAGCTGGTTATCTTAAATGATATGAAGGACTAGGCATACATCTTTCCAGTGTTGTTTCTTAGTTGGACTGTATATGATTATGTTGTCAAGGTAGACAATAGCCCTTTTTCCAATGTGATCTTTGTAAACTTCATCCATAAAGTTTGCAAAGGTACTTGAGGCATTTTTTATGCCAAAGTTGAGGAAAACACATTCAAATAAGCCATAATTAGTTCTGAACTCTGTTTTAGGCATTTTCTCTGGCTTAACGCAGAGTTGGTGATGCCCCACTGTTAATTCAATTTTTTTTGAAGAATTGGGACCCCCCAGGGTGTCAAAAAGGTCATCAATCAGGGGCAGGGATACCTGTTCTTAAGTGTGACCTTGTTGAGCGCCTTTAGTCTGTGACCAGGCAGAGTCCTCTATCTTTCTTTGCTAAAAAAAGAAAGTCACACCAAAAAGAGATTTGGAGGATTATATGAGTCCTTTTTCAAAGGCCTTGTCTAAATAGGTCTTTAGCGCGTTGTCTTCTTGTGGTTGTAGGCAGTAGACAGGGTGTGCTTTTGGCACGCTTCCTTTAAGGCCAATTTTATGCTGGATGCCCAGGTTGGGCAGTAGTCCTGGTAACTTTTCTTGGAAAACAGAAAGGAATCCTTTGATTATCTGAGTCAGATTGGGTCATGTTTGCGTGAGGTCTCTACATTTTTAAAGTGGATAATCTCATACATGCAGAGTTCCAATCAATCTTGCTGGGGTTCTTTTTGTCTTATTTTCCCGTAAACTTCATGAATACATGATCTATCTTAAGTGTGTCAAGGTGAGTTGGATATACATGGTGGTGTACCTCAACTTGTTGTAAAATGAAGGTAGTGCCATCACAGTTGATATGAGGCTTGTTCTTTCTCATCCAGTCCAGATCAAGTACAACATTGTACTTGGGGATTGGTATTATTGGACCACTAAGGGTAGCCTGTATGTCTCTTATTTAGGCACAAAAGGGGTTTGTCTCTCTGGTGACTGGTGTGCTCCTGTTATCTGCTGTGATAATTTTTGTGAATGCCAACATTCACCATGTTTTGATTTCACCTCCAATGGGTTATTTTGAGGAAAAATCTATATATTTTGATTTTGCCCCTTGAAATGAGTTTATATCCAAACTGGGAAAAACAATTGTTTGGTTTCCTGACTCCGCGCAACTCACTTGTCCCACTTGTGCTTGTGGCAAGTGATCCTACTGTTCATATACTTTTTTGTGGTAAAGCTACACAGTATATATTCCTATTTGCATTCACCAATAAAAACTAAGTTCTATTCAAATTTTTGTCTTTGTGTCTTCAAGTACTTTGGCACCTCTCTCTAGCCACAACTAGTAGAGATTATTCATTCAGGGCCACAAGGTAATTGCATAGACTTCCCTGCCATTATAACCAAGACTTAGTACAAATCTAATCATAAGGTTAGGATTCCCTGTTGTGTGTCTGTGATGCAACCCAGAACACAACAAAAATGGTGCTCACTACAGGGGCTGTAAGCCCCTTAGTTATCCCTTTTGCATCCACATTTTCAGGTCCTTTGCCTCCTCCTATACAAGAGCCAACTTCACCTGAAATTACCAGTCCTCCTATCAAAGAAGACATTTCAGACCCACCTATTGTCCCTACTGTGCTGAACCTTGGGAATGGTCCCCACCTAGTTGCTTACCCCATGGGTACCCCTGACTTAGAGCAAGTCATGGTGGTAGCCTTTGGGATAGCTTGTGAAGGAGCCATCCCTTGCCTCCAACTACAGTTCAGTCAAGAGGAATACTATGAGTTGATTGTGGCTCTTTAATTTCCACAACATCTCCTCTTAGCAGCTGGCTCTGCTGAGCATCTATTGTCATCCTTTGTACAACCTGCCTTAGCCCACCACCAGATGGTGTTAGGGCTCTACGTTCAGAAGATTTCCTCTCTACAAGCAGCTGTTACTCATCACTGGGACCAGTTTGCGGCCTATCAACAGTGGATCCACTCCCTGTTTTCCTTGATATCAGACAATCAGCACAACTCTGTCACCTTTAAGACCCATTTTGTTAATTCCATTGAAAAAATGCGCCAGACCATTCCCAAGTACGTCAGGGAGTGTCTACATGAGTTTCACCAGTTGGAAAAGCCCTGGCAAACCCAAGTAGATTCCACCCTGAATGCCTATATCACCAATTTCAAACAACTTGTACAGCAGCTCAATATGTTCAGCGCTTATTCTTTTGAGCAGCTGCAACAGGTGGAAGACCTTGCTGCTAAAGGCCTTCATGAGCTCAGTGAAGAATTTGATCAAGAAAGGGTTGGCACTGCTGGAGCTATTGCCAAGCTCCAGAATCAAGTGAATGAATTATCTACACTCAAGCCAGATGCTCCGCCTTTGCCTCCATCTGACAATTTGGTGGATAGAGAGCAAAGACTATGGGATGCCATTTGAGAGCTGAAAGCATCTACCTTCAGTCAAGGTAACCCTACCAAAGCCCCTCATCCTGATCCTCATGTGCTTGCTTTGACAACTCAAGTTGCTGAGCTACAGCAAGAAAATGCTGCCCTTTGAAAAATGGTGGCAGCTGCTGCAAGTCCACTAAGGGTTATTGATGAAGATGGATGCTGCCCTGGCCTGCCAGGAGCCCCCAAAATCCACTGTGCTAGAGAGTTGATTGCTCTAGTCAATGAGGTGGACCACTTGAAACAGGACCACTACCAACTTGATAAAAACGTGAAAGAACTAAGTGATTTAATTGATTCAGTGAATGGCAGGCTTGCCCCTTGTCTCTCAGGGGAGCCTTCCCTTACTTCTCAACTGGCTGAGCTCTCCACAGTAGTAACAGCCCAAGACCAACGCCTAGATTTTACTGAGCAATAGATCACCCTAGCTAGTGATATGGGTGCCCGCAATTCTGAGACCCTGACTACTCTTGAAGAAAGTGTTCATCAGCTGTGGGCCAGACAGCCCCCCTCTGAATCTGAAGCAGAATTCTCCCCGCGCAAAAATGTACTCAATAGCAACAATGATGGTCCAACTCCAGAAGCACACTTCAAGCCTACCTTTAAGCAGGTCATCAACCCCAAAACCTCAACTATTGCAGCTTTCCTAACTATCTACAAAACTGCCATGAGAAGAGCATCAGATGAGGTTAAGAAGGAACAAATTTTACCCTTTCTACACCTGACCTGCCAGGAAGTGGTGGTGCCTGAGCTGCCAACCATCAAAACTTGGGAAGATATGAAGCAGCTTCTGATCAAAAAAAATTAGGTGGTGACCTTAGCTTGAAAGTAAATAAAGATGCGTTCATGCACATTGCTTTCAAACCTAAGGAGATTCTAGCTGAATTTGCAGATAGATTCTACATGGAAGGGCAGCAACTGATAACAAGAAGACAATTAACGGCTCATGAAGCCTACATGGCTTGTGCTCAAGTCCTCAAGGTTAATCAGCTTATGGGCCTCCATTTGAAAGCCCATAAGACCATGCTTTCCTTCATGAAGAGCATAAAAACTTTGTTGCAGGATATGCATCTTACCCATTCTGGAGCAGTTGTGTGAGAGAATTGTGCTACCTCTAATTCTGGGTTGTCTTCCTGTGGCCCTCACATCCTTACAATGAACTTGCAAAATCTTCCTAGATAACAAGGTTGCCACAACTGTGGCCAGATAGGTCACCATTCTTGAGTCTGAACTAATCCTTGGGTTGAAGGAGCTGATCACAAGGAGCGGGCATAAAAGAACAGTCAACCTAGAGGCAGAGACACTCTCAGTTGAAAATTCTTCCCAGTCTCCTTCAATCCTCCCTTCCATAACTGATTCCAAGCCTGCTGATACCAAAGCTCCTCCCATCCTGCTATTGTTTCACAATATCTCTGACAATTCTGATTTGGATGATTCTGATGTTGATGACCCTGACACTTGTGGGTATTCAGTTCTTGCCGTCCCCAAAAAAATTGCAGTCCCCTACAAATTAGAATCAGGAAATACTATAACAACTGCAAAGCCTTTGGCTGAGGCCAAAGAGGTTGTCTCTCACCAATACCTAACTCAAGCAAATAAGTCTCCCATACGAGTAGAGTCATCCAAAGAGGCCACTGAAGTTGCTGACGCTGTATTCAAGAATGTTTCAGTTTTGCTCCCTCTCCAAACTGTCTATAAGAAGTTTCCAGGCTTGAGATGAATGATTGAGAAGTGGGACAAAGAGCTAGCAGAAGCTCAAGACATCCTGTCTATCCTTCCACCCTTTGGACGTACTACAACTCATGTGGAAATATACATCCAGAAGGTGAAAATCAAGGCCATCTTGGATACTGGATCTCCTGTTAACGTTGTCTCCTCAAAGCTTGTCAAGAATCTCAAGCTTGCCCCCAACCTTAACTATCATCAGTTGTATGGTACAGCTGAGCTATCTATGACTTTCACCATAGGAGCATATTCTGCTCTCCCCATGCGGTTTGGCAAGCTACTCTTAGCTGCACCTGCCATTGCCTTGGAGAATGAGAGCTACAATCTCCTAGTTGGTACCCAGTTCTTTAGGGAATATAATGGGATCATCAACTTGAAGGATGGTTACCTCTCTATCTTGGGGTACAAAGTCCCTCTGATCTTTGAGGAACCAGTTAAAGTTCCTGGGAAGCGCCTCAAGATTTGTGCTCTAGAATATCCCACTGGTGTTTCCACTCTAAAATACTGTGCCCACTCCTCCAACATGAAGTGTCCGCCTATGGCTTGCCCTGCATCTAAGGGGATCCCTATCCTAGATAATTCCACTATAATCATTCTCCCTGGCTCTCAAGCCATCTTGGACTCCCAAATATTGTATGAGCTACCTGAGTGTACATTCCTGGAGTTATACTCCCCTCCCTTGCTAGGTTGTAACAAACCTTACCTCTGTCCTGGAATTCTAGATGTCTCCCATAAAGACCCTGTTAAATTGCTAGTAGCCAACCTAACTGATCTCCTCATACATGTATCTAGAGAACAGGTTGTTGGTTATGGAAAATTATTGAATGCTCCTGATGTCTTGTCCCTTCATCCCTTTGGTACGTTCTAGGACTTTAGCCTACCCAAAGACAAGCCCCAAGTCCTATCCTTGTTTACTTCCCAAGACTTACCACAACTATCTCCGGTCCAAAAGAAGGAGTTACTTGATTTGCTAGTGTTGCAACCAAGATTTGAACCTCACCTGCTAACATATCCTACAATACACAGGGGGCGCTTGATGAGTTGCCCCTTGACGTATCTAACATTATGAATGAGTCTGATGGCAATGTCAAATGGCGGGCACTTCATCCTAATTAGGAGCGTTGCCAATTTGACATGCTGATCCCCGCACAAGTTATTCCTTGGCTCCAAACCCTACATGGAACTCCCCACTATGCCACCCCCTTGTGGCCTCCCCATTTAGTATATTAATCACAATATCCTACAATAAACAATACCTTATTCTTATTATTCTGTCCTTTCCTATTGGACTGTTGTCTTCCCTGAATCCAAGTACTGGACCCTCATTGGTTCAGTTGCAACAGTGGTAGCACAGGTAGGTTGACAACCTATTTTAAAAACAAAATTCCCCCAAGAAAGGACGGAGTATGGGCCGCATGGCTACTCCACAACAAGAGATGTTCCTTCCTATCCCCAAGGGGGACATTTCTGAAGGTTATGTCATCTATCAAGACCAGCTAGTTCTTACCAGTGTATACAATTGGCTCTGCCTCAGGCAGCGTGACACTAGCGTCATCCTGCCACAGTTAGATCTGTTGCAACGTATGCTCAACCTCCAACTAGAGTCCTTCACTGGCGGTGTCAAAGGAGCTGACATTGTCAGTTGGCTCCAGTCTACCAAAACGCGCCTTTTTATCTGTCAGGTTCCTGAGTCCATGTGGGTCACCACTGCATCTGGCCACCTTATAGGGCCCGCTGCTGTGTGGTTCACCAACTGGGCCAGCCAGGAGTTTGATGTCACCTGGGCAACATTTTGAGACGCTGCCAAGTCCTGATATAGTGAAACCTTCTCTCCCATCATCTTGGGGACGCCCCTCTTAGCCATCAAGCAGACTGGTTCCGTCCATGAGTATCTTGCTGCGTGGCAACAAGCCCTTGCTGCCGCCCCTGAAGCAGTGACCAATGGGAACGCCATGTTGCTCACTCTCATTGTCAATGGATTAAAACCCCATATCTGCAAGTGGGTCCCCATCAGCCTCTGCACCTCTATTGAGAACTGCTATAAAGCCATTGTAGAGGCCAGTAACCAGGCTTCAATGGGCTTCCGCCGCATCAACAATGCTCCACCCCAACCACGTCCTGCACCTAACAATGGCCAAGGTCAAGTGGGCCGTTGCCAACCTTGTCAACAAGAAAGTGCAGCTAAACGCCCCTGCAAGGGGGAGCTCCAGCTAGCGCTAATTGAGAGCCAGGGAAAAGCCTAGGGGTTGTAGAAACAAGAGGCTTTACAACCCCAACCAACGCGCCCTCTCAGCCCTTGCTTGCAAAGAACTCCCGCAACTACAATCTTCACGAGGTCAAAACCCTAGATGTCTTTCAGGTCCATAGCAACAACCCCATGTTGCAAGCTGCTCATTCTGCAAATAAAGTAACACGCTTGTCCTATCCCTTCTGTTTCTGTGGGAACACCCACAAGTTACTGGTAAATACCGGGGCTGATCACACCATGGTAGATCAGGCGTTTGCTGACTCCCAGCAATTAGACCAAGTACCCAGCAGATTCAAAGCAGTACGCGTAGCTGATTCCCGCAGAATTGCCATCACCCACAAGACAGTACCCTTCTCCGTAAGGATGGGGAACATCCAGGTTAAGCTCTCTGGGCCAATCATAGCAGGCCTCAGCCACTACGTAATTGCTGGCCCCAACTGGCTCTGGCATAACCGCCCTTACATTGACTGGGATACCTCTGTCATCACCCTTAATACAAATGGGGTGGGGTTCCAGATTTACCCCATGGAAATGAACAAACTACTACATGACATTGTGTTTGTCAGAATGACAAAAACAGGCTCATATGATTTCAAGGGGGGGAAACTAGACTTTAATCAATGTTCAGTTGAAGTTATCTGAGCAGAACCATCTGCAGTCCCTCCCTTGTCAACATCACCACCACCAGCGCTAGCTGCACTCCTTGAGGAGTACAAGGACATATTCAGTGAAACACTTGAACAACTACCTCCACCCCGGGAGATCCAGCACACTGTACAACTTCAAGGATTGTTACCTAAAGCACAACCATTATACCGTCTCACACCAAAGGAAATGAAACCCTCCGCCAGCACCTTGTGGACGTTCTTGATAAGGGATTCATTTGCCCCTTGCTCTCTCCATACAGGGCAGCAGTCTTCTTTGTAGCCAAGAAGGACGGGTCCCTTTGCCTGGTCACAGACTACTGCTCCCTAAATGAGGTGACAGTTAAAAAAAATACCCCCTGCTGCTGATTGACAACCTGTTTGAAACACTTGCAGGCGTGAAGGTCTTTAGCAAGATTGATCTCACTGCGGGGTACAACCAGGTCCGCATTGCACCGGGGGATGAGGCAAAAACTGCCTTCCACACACACTACAGGTTGTTCAAGTGTTGTGTCATGAACTTCAGAATGACCAACAAACCCTCCACCTTTGCCATGTTGATGAACAAAGCCTTTGAGGAATTGATTGGAAAGTGTGTGGTGGTGTACCTTGACGACATTATTGTTTTCAGTCAAGATCAAACCACGCACCTCCAACACCTCTGTGCTATCCTCAACACCCTTTGGGAAAACCAGCTAAAAGCTAAACCCTCCAAATGTGAGTTTCTCAAGTCAGAGTTGTTATTCCTTGGGAACACCATCTCTGCCCAAGGGATACAGCCCAACCCTGCCAAAATCAAGGCAATCACTAACATGCTGCCCCCCACTGATGTGGGCCAGGTGCGGACATTCTTGGGCATGGTTGCCTATGTACGCAAGTTCATCCCCAATTGCAGGGAACTAATTGCACCTCTCACTGAGCTCCTTAATACCAAACAGCGCTTCCATTGGACCCCTGCCAGAGACCAAGCCTTTGAGACGTTGAAGCAAAGGCTCATAACAGCACCAGTACTGCAGTTTCCCAACCAAAATCAACAGTAAAAACTTGATACTGACGCCTCTGACAGGGCCATAGGGGGCATGCTAAGGGTAAAAACTGACAATGGCGTCTTCCTCCCCATAGCATATGAGTCCAGGAAGCTCACTGACTTGGAACAACGCTATCCCATCCATGATAAAGAGCTGGCAGCCATTGTACACTGCGTTGAGAAGTGGCGCTGTTACTTGGAAGGTGCAACCTTCCCACCCCGCGTTCTGATGGACCATAAGTCACTCCAGTACTTCAACACGCAGTCCCATTTGACACGCCACCAAGCAGGATGGATCAAACGTCTATCCCCCTGTCAATTACGCATTGAATATAAGCCTGGAAAGGAACTTGTCACAACCGACGCTCTTTCACGACTCTACGTAGCGTCCATCACTGGGGACAACAGTCTGGACCCAGACTGGCCCATGCTCCACCTGCTCCCTGAAGCAACCCGCTACAAGGGCCTTAACTCAGTCACCATCTCCAAGCTGAAGGACAACAAAAGTCAGTTCACCATCAATTCTGGAAACGTCTGCCACCGGGCAGAGACAGGTGAGAAGACGCCTTATATTCCCACCACACAAAAAAGAGACACCATCTTGCACTACCACCAAACCTTGGGTCACATCAGAGGGCGTAACCTCTTCAAGATCATGAAACATAAGGTTTGGTGGCCGCGCATGCGTCAAGACATCTTGGACCTCCTTGAGACGTGCGTGTTGTGTGAAAAGAATACATCCAAACCTGCACCTTCCAAGTCAGTCCTACCCATCAAGGCTATGGAACCCTTCAAACAGTGGGCCCTCAATATTGTGGGACCGCTTCCCAAAGACAGACTGGGTAAGAAGTATATTATCACCGCTATCAACTACTTCACGCGCTGGCCAGCAGCCTGGGCCACAACCAACCACACCGCCACCACTGTTATCCGCTTTATTGGCAAAGAGATTGTGGCTTGCTTTGGGCAACCCAAGCGTCTCATCACGGATGGTGGGCCCAAACTTGTTGGACACGTTGTGAAGGCATACTGCATCAAGAACGCGCTCCAACATATAGTCAAGACCCCCTACCACCCGCAAGCTAACGGACGTGTGGAACGGTTAAATGGCTCCCTGGTTCAACTGATTGCCAAACTCTTGCAAGAACATCCTAACACTGCGTGGACTGAACATCTTCCCACTGCCCTACTGATCCTGCAAGCAAGAATCAACAGGGGCACTGGGTTCAGCCCTAACACCCTGGCCTTTGGAACACCTGACGGTCTGACAGGGGTTGAACAGGGGAAACTACAGTCCAAGATTCCTTACAAGCCCCCCTTAGTGCCAACTCCCTCCCTAGACCAATGGCGCGCCAGAGCCCAGGAGATCAAACACAAGCGGATTGCAGGCGGGACAAAACACCTCAAAGCTAGATACGCCATAGGTGACCCCATCTACACCCTCAATCCCAATTCTACCAAACTAGAACCCAACCACCTAGGGCCTTTCAAGGTAGCTGCTGTCTATGACAACCACACCTACCAACTTGAGGATGCCCAGGGAAACACCAAGAAACTTCACCACAATTGCTTGCCCCCTGTTGTGCCATCTCCCACAAAGGTTGTTTGTGCAGACCTTCCCAGACCTTCCGCAGACTCCAGTCCTGGTGTCTGACAACAAACAGGGGGAAAGGGGGTGTTGCAACCAAGATTTGAACTTTGCCTGCTAACATATCTTACAATACACAGGGGGCGCTCAATGAGTCACCCCTTGACGTATCTAACATTATGAATGAGTCTGATGGCAATGTCGCATGGCAGGCACTTCATCCTAATTAGGAGCGTTGCCAATTTGACCTGCTGATTCCCGCACAAGTTATTCCTTGGCTCCAAACCCTACATGGAACTCCCCACTATGCTTTCCCCTTGTGGCCTCCCCATTTAGTATATTAATCACAATATCCTACAATAAACAATACCTTATTCTTATTGTTCTGTCCTTTCCTATTGGACTGTTGTCTTCCCCAAATCCAAGTACTGGACCCTTATTGGTTCAGTTGCAACACTAGACCAGTTTTCAGACATCTTTTCTAAAGACAGTACTGATTATGGTCTAGCCAAAGTCATTATCCACCAGATTGATACTGGTGATGCTCCTCCCTTCTGTGCTAAACCATATTGATGCAGTTGTGTAGAGGACGCTCAGGTGTCTAAAGAGCTCAAACAGCTTTTAGACACTGGACTATTGGCCTCTTCCCAAAGTCATTGGGCTTCCCCCTTACTCATCTTGAAGAAGAAGGATGGAGATCATCATATTGTGATGGACTATTGATGTTTGAACTATTTAACCAAGAAGGATTCCTACCCCTTGCCGCGTATTGATCATGCTCTCTGCCATCTTGGAGGCTCTAAGTTTTTCTCTGCAATGAATCTGGCATCTGGATACTGGAAAGTTGACCTTTTGCCCAAGGATTGCCAAAAGGCTGCGCTCATTACATAAGAAGGGCTGTTTGAGCCTACACATATGCCTCAGGGACTCTGCAACGCCCCAGCCACTTTCCAACAAACCATGGACTCCATCCTCTGCGGCTTGAAACTTTCATGTGTCCTAGTATACTTAGACAATATACCAGTTTTCAGCGCTACCTTTAAAAATCACCTAGATTATCTCAAAGAAGTGTTCATAAAGATCCAAGAGGCTGGCCTTAAACTGAAACCATCTAAGTGTGCTTTCTTCAAAGAGTGTATTGAATTCTTGGGCCACAAAGTAACTCAAACAGGGATTCATCCAATGACCAAGAAAGTTGAAGCCATTGACAAAATGCTTCCCCCCACCAACCTTCAAGAAGTAAAAGTCTTTCTGGGCATGATGGGTTACTACAGAAAGTTCATCCCTGACCTTGCCAATACGAGCAAACCTTTGGTCCAACTGTTACGTAATGTCCCTTTTGAATGGACTGCTAGCCAGCAGCAGGCCTTTGAGACCCTCAAACAGAAACTCAAAGAGGCTCCCATCCTAGTGTATCCTGACTACAATAAGGAGTTCATCTTATATACTGATGCTAGCAACCTTGCTATTGGAGCCATCTTGACTCAACTAGACAATGAAGGTGTGGATCATCCTGTGGCTTATACTTTGTGTGTCCTGAACAAGCATGAGAAAAACTATAGTGTTATGGAGAAGGAGTGCCTTGCTGTGTTGCATGCAGTCAAGTAGTTCCGCCATTATGTGTATGGCACACATTTCACTGTTGTCATTGACCAAGCCTTGCTTAAGTGGTTACAACAGCTTAAGGAGCCAGAAGGACGACTAGCTAGATGGGCTCTCTGTCTACAAGGTTATGACTTTACTGTGCTAAATTGTCCCAGGATTCAACACCAGAACTCTGATGGCTTATCCAGAATGCCCATCCTTGCTCTACACCCTGCTGAGGCTGATTGGCTGTATGAACTAATTGGATATCCTTCTTCTTGGGAAAACAAGATGGAAGAAGTTTGATTAGCCCTGTCCAAACTATCCAAAGATACCCTCATACACAACAATCAGCTCTTCAAGAAGGTACAAGACCAGTATTTGTCTTATGTACAACCCAGTCTTTGCCTCTTGTTGGTGTTGCAAGCTCATAAAGAGACTGGGCATGGAGGCATTGCCAAGACCTTTGACTGGCTCCAGAAAAATTATTTTTGGGGAAACCTCTGTCTGCTGATTCCAAACTTCATAGCTAGTTGCCACAACTGCCAGCTTCAGAGACCTTGAGCTGCCTCTCACAAGTTCAAGCTAGTTCCCCCTCAACATGCCTTTCACACTGTCAGCATTGATGCTGTAGGGCTTCTCCCCCGTTCCCGCTCTGATTGCTCCTTTATCCTAATTGCAGTTGATCACTTCAGCAAGCAGGTAGAAGCTTGCCCTACTAAGGACATCACTGCCAAGACAACTGCTGCCTTCCTGTTGAAAAATGTTTTTTACTGTCATGACTGCCCTCAAGTGTTGCTATCTGACAATGGGACTAATTTCAACGCCAAGTTGGTAACCTCTGTTGTTGAAGCCTTGGGGTCTCATCAGTCTTTCTCTGCCCCCTATAACCCTTCTACCAATGGGGCAGTTGAAGGTGCAAATTTGACACTGGTTTCTATCATGAGGAAACTCACTTACTCTGACGCTGCAAACTGGGATCTATACCTAACTGCTGCTCTCTTTGCTTATTGCCTTAGCAAACATTGTGTCACTGGGTATTCCCCCTTTTCTATGCTGTATGGGTGTGTGGCTACCACTCTGTTGCTCTTAGTCCCCCCTACTCTCCTCTGATAAGGCCATGAATACTGACAACCATATCAAAGATCTAGTCAACCGCATAAATGACATACAGGCCACTGCTTATACCTCTGCATACAAGACCAGGATGCTTGAGCTTTCTCCCAACAATGCTGGACGCTCTCCCTTGCCTGAGTTCAACATTGGGGACCACATTCTCTACTATCAGCACAGAGTAAGAGGACGTGCTCATAAGCTAGATACATTGTGGGTTGGCTCTCTAGAAGTGACCTTCAAGCATTGGTCCAAGTACACTGTAAAACTCCTCTCTAGTGGTTGTCTGTTTGCCTGAGTGCGTGTCAAGTTACTCCGCAAGTACTACCCCTAAGGCCAATCTAGAGGGGGCAATGTTGTGAATGCTGCCATTCACTATGTTTTGATTTTGCCTTTGATGGGTTATTTTGAGGACAAATATCTATCTTTTGCTTTTGCCCCTTGAAATGAGTCTATATCCAAACTGAGAAATACAATTATTTGGCTTCCTCACTCTGCGCAACTCACTTGCCCCACTTGTGCTTGTGGCAAGTGATCCTACCAACCATGTACTGTTTTTTTGGTAAAGCTACACAGTATATATTCCTATTTGTATTCACCAATAAAAACTAAGTTCTATTCAAATTTTTGTCTTTGTGTCTTCAAGTACTTTGGCGCCTCTCTCTAGCCACAAATAGTAGAGATTATTCATTTAGTGCCACAAGGTAATTACATAGCCTTACCTGCCATTCTAGCCAAGACTTAGTACAAATCTGATCCTAAGGTTAGGATTCCCTGTTGTGTGTCTGTGCCGCGCCTCAGAACACAACAATCATTCTCTTGACATTAATTTAAACCATGGGTAGTTTCATGAGGTTAGCAAATCTTTTGTTGACAAGGGATTGGTATGCTCCAGTGTCAAATAGTGCTGTACCCTGATATCTGCAAAAGAATAAAGTATAAGTGAGGAGTTTATTTCCAGTTTAGGCGGCAAACAGTATAGGATTGATGGAGGGTACTTGGATCATGGTGATTGAGTCCAAGTCCTGATCCCTGTATGAGTCTTGCAAAGTGGGGGAGGATGGCGTGCCTAAGCACTCCCCTGAGCTTTTCCCTCCTTGGTGGTGTTATCAATACTCATCTGATTTACTTGAGTAGTAAAAATTATGCCTCAAGGATGGGGGTTATTGGCTTGGTTGTTCTGCTTATTAGGTTGAGGGTCCCTCTTTGCTGTGGGACTCTCCTTTTGTTTGTTATTTACATGCAGGTTGTCAGAGTTTTGTGCATCTTGCTTCCCTTCCAAAAACACACATTGGAGGTTCTTACAACAGCTCATGTAAAAATGATGTCTGATGTGTGTGGGAAGGCCATTGTAGAAGTCCAGTTGTGGTCCAGCCTCATCAAAGTTGATGGTGTTGGGAGCTTGATCATGTATGTCTTCATAGGCTGTAATATAATCCTCAATAGTTCATGTCATTTTGAAGGTTATGAGTTCTTTCATGATCACAATGCCAAAGTCTTTTACAACAAATTTCTCCAGGAAGGTGGTTTTGAACATGTCCCAGTTTTTGTTGTGATCAGGGGGTTAGTCAAACCATTTTCTTATAAAATGTGAGGCAGTCCCATTAATGTGTAAAGAAATTTTGCTTGCCCAGAGTTTGAGGGGGTAGCCTAAGTGTAAAATTATCTTGAGTGCTTTGAATCCAGAGATTTCATTAACACAGTGTAGCCTGAGAACGTTCCAATTTCTGCTGGGTGTAGGCGTTGGAATGCAATTTTGGGTATTTTGGTTGCATCAGGAACTGGAGGTGGATTGAGGAATCCTTGAGTATTGAGAAAATTGTACTGTTTGGTTGGTACAAGGATATTTTTGAAGACAGTGAATCCCATGGGGACGTTCTGACCTTCTTCATATTGTCACCAGTTGGTTAAGAGTGCTATCTACTGGGTTCTTTTCTTTAGAGAAATTTTTCCTTTAAGTTGCATAGGTGTGGATAACCTACCTGTGCTACCACTGTCAAGTATATACTTCTGGGAAGTATAATAAACAATATAAAGAGAAAATTAAGAAGATAATGATAATTTATTAGATATGAGTTTGGAGTATTATATAGTATCATGAGAAGCCACATGCTGTCCATGTACGTCATGAAAGTCATGGGGCTTGTCCAGGTAGTGTTCTGCTTAGGGCCCAAACGTTTGATCCCTGTAATAGATGGGCAAATTATAAGAGTGCCACTAACTTAATGATTAGTTGAGGAATAATTTGGTGAGTCACTTGGGGAATTCTTTCCCAAGAGGGAGTAATCAAAGATGTTGCAACAGTTAACTAACATATGAAGTTGTTACTATCTTAAAGAAAACTAATGTCAAGTCATTATAACATAAAATAATACTTTTTAATTCCAATTAAAAGCAAAATAAAAGAAAACAATATAAACTTGGGATACCTTATTTATCTGATTGGCTCACAATCAAGAGTTTTGGGAAGAAAGGATTCAGAGTGCTGGTAAAAAGCTACCACCACATCAGGTGGCATTGAGAGTTAGGAGCCCTAAAGAATATTGAAGAGATCTTTGGTGTACTGAGGGAGGCCTTTCTTCACCTTATTATTAATTCAACCAAAAAACATCCTCTATTAGATTCAGAAATAACAAATATGGTGGAAGATAGAGGAGTCTCATTTGACAATTAGCAAGGTGGTGGCTGAAGGTGTGGTTGTTTTTGTCAATAAGGGGGAACTCAGGTATAACCAAATCTACCTTGTAGAGCCCAAAATTATCCTACACAACAATGTTGGTTGTGCCTTGGTAATTAATCCAAAGGTACTCCTTAACGGTTCAGAGAAAATCAAGGAATGAACCCTGTTATGAGAACCCTTGATCATCTGATATTGATATAACCCATGAGTACTGTCAAGATTTTGGGGTCTTGAGGTATTACTTTTATTAAGGGACATTGTAGTATATGTGTTAATAGGGGACTGTATGGCAACAGTCAGTAGCTACCAATTGGGTCTGTGGATATGGCTACGGCTTGGCAGAGTCCTAAGGCTGTAGGAGAAGAAACACAGTTCTGCAGATAGACGGCAGCACAGTCTATCTGGATACAACTGACTACTAGGCGTTGTCTAGTAGTGATACTATACTTAGAGATCTTCAATCTCTAAGCCAAGGGTGATATTTTTTCTACTTGATCTCTAGTTAGGAGAGCACTTTATATAGAGTGGATAGGCCCTCTTGCCAGATAGTTATCTGACGCATCTAACTCTTACTAGTCAGTCTATCTGTTCCCCAGACTGCTAGTTTCAGCCCCAAGAGCTAGGCAGCCATGCCGGTCTGGCATGGGACTTCAATAGATTACCGGCCTCATCTTACTTCACCAGCATGTTGGTGGTATCTTGTTTCCAGCTTATGAATGTGCAAGTTTAGTTACCCTGTCTTTGGGTTTTTGCATCATGCATTATTCTTCTGAACAACCTTCTATATCAGTCATAGAAGTCAAGGTATCTGGAGGTGCAAATGTTTAGCATAAACCAACTTGCATTAATATTCTTGAGTATGCCATCTTATAGGCTACTAATTGTTCTGTGATCATGGCCTAGGGATCAAGTTTGTTTGTTTAGGTTGAGTCTATTGGCGGACCATTTTTGGATCAGGATCAATCTTTGGGTTAATTATTGTGTTCTGAGGCGCGGCACAGACACACAACGGGAAATCCTAACCTTAGGATTGGATTTGTACTAAGTCTTGGTTATATGACAGGGAAGGCAAATGTGTTTTACCTTGCGGCCCTGGAAGAATAATCTCTACTAGTTGTGGCTAGAGAGAGGCGCGGAAGTACAGAAGACACAAAGACAAAAATGTGAATAGAACTTAATTTTATTGGTGAATAGGAAAATGGAATATATAGTGGTTGGCAATACCACAAAACACTACCAGGAAAGTAGGATCACTTGCCACCAGCATTAGTGGGGCAAGTGAGTTGTGCAGGGATCAAAAAACCAAACAATTGTATTTCCTGAATTGGTCATCAACTCATTTCAAGTAGCAAAAGCAAAAGCGAGAGATTCATCCTCAAAATGGCCCACCAAAGGCAAAATCAAAATACTGTGAATAGCTGCATTCACAATATTGTCCTCCTCTAGATTGGCCTTAGGGGGGTGGTATTTACAAAGGAACTTGGAGTTCACTTGAGCAAAAGGACGGCCACTAGACAGGAGCTTTACAGTGTATTTGGACTCTCGCTTAAAGGTTACTTCTAGAGGGCCAATCCACAGAGAGTCCAACTTGTGTGCGCAACCACCTACTCTGTGTTGGTAGTAAAGGAGATGGTTGCCAACATCAAACTCAGGCAGAGGGGAGCGTCCAGCATTATCAGGAGAGAGCTCAAGCATCTTAGTCTTATATGCGGAAGTGTAAGCAGTGGCTTGAATATCAATTATCCGGTTGACTGAATCCTTGATGTGGTTGTCAGGATTCATGGCCTTATCAGAGGTAAGCAGGGGGGCCCCAAGAGCAATGGGGTAGTAGCCTCTTGCCAATACAGCATAGCAAAAGGGGAGCACCCAGTGACACAATGTTTGCTAAGGCAGTATGCAAAGAGGGCAGCAGGTAAGTACAAGTCCCAGTTGGCAGCGTCCGAGTAGGTGATACCTCATGATGGAGACCAGTGTCAAGTTAGCACTTTCAACTGCCCCATTAGTGGAAGGATTGTAGAGGGCAGAGAAGGATTGGTGCAATCCCAAAGCTTTGACAACAGAGGTTACCAGCTTGGCATTAAAGTTAGTCCCATCATCAGAGAGCAACACTTGAGGACAGCCATGGCAGTAGAAAACGTCTTGCAACAGGAAGGCAGCAGTTGTCTTAGCCGTGATGTCCTTTGTAGGACAAGCTGCTAACCACTTGCTGAAGTGATTGACAGCAACCAGAATAAAGCAACACCCAGAACAAGAGCAGGGAAGAGGACCTACTGCGTCAATGCTATCAGTGTGAAAGGCATGTTGAGGGGGAACCAATTTGAACTTGTGGGCAGCAGCTCAAGGCCTCTATAGCTGGCAGTTGTGGCAGCTAGCAATGACGTCTGGGATCAGCAGGCAAAGGTTCTCCAAAAATTAGTTCTTCTGAAGCCAATCAAAGGTCTTGGCAATGCCTCCATGCCCAGTTTCTTTATGAGCTTATGACACCAACAAGAGGCAAAGACTAGGCCGTACATAAGGCAGATACTAGTCTTGTACCTTTTTGAAGAGCTGATTGCTGCGTATAAGGGTATCTTTAGATAGCTTGGACAAGGCCAGTTGTACCTCTTCTGTCTTGCTTTCCCAAGAAGACAGATACCAAATTAGTTTATATAATTGGTTGGCCTCTGCAGGATGCAAAGCAAGAATAGGCATTCTGGAGAGCCCATCAGCGTTATGATGTTGAATTCCAGGGCAATGGAGCACCGTGAAGTTGTATCCCTGCAGACGTAGAGCCCATCTAGCCAGGTGTCCTTCAGGTTCCTTAAGCTACTGTAACCATTTAAGAGAAGCGTGGTCAGTGACAACTGTAAAGTGGGTGCAGTATATGTAATGACAAAACTGCTTGACTGCATACAACATGGCAAGGCACTCCTTCTCTGTGACACTATAGTTCTTCTCATGCTTGTTTAGCACACGGGAAGTGTAAGCCACAGGATGGTCTACAACCTCATTGTTCAGTTAGGCCAGAATGGCTCCAATAGCTAGATTGCTAGCATTGGTGTACAGGATGAACTCCTTATCATAGTCAGGATACACTAGGATTGGCGCCTCTTTGAGTTTTTGTTTAAGTGTCTCAAAGGCTTGCTGCTGACTGGCAGTCCATTCAAAAGGAAAATTACGTAACAGCTGGACTAAAAGTTCACTAGTATTGGCAAGGTCAGGGATGAACTGTCTGTAGTAGCCCATCATCCCTAGGAAGACTTGTACTTCTTGCAAGTTGGTGGGCGGAAGCATTTTGTCAATGGCTTCAACCTTCTTAGTCATTGGGCAAATCCCAGTACAGGTTACTTGGTAGCCTAAGAACTCAAGACACTCCTTGAAGAAGGCGCGCTTGGAAGGCTTCAGCTTGAGGTCAGCTTCTCAAATCTTTATGAACACCTCTTTGAGATGAGCTAGGT
Organism: Entomophthora muscae; assembly: GCA_014839935.2. Classification (NCBI taxonomy): domain Eukaryota; kingdom Fungi; phylum Entomophthoromycota; class Entomophthoromycetes; order Entomophthorales; family Entomophthoraceae; genus Entomophthora; species Entomophthora muscae. The sequence goes on along the minus strand of QTSX02000244.1, from coordinate 24,662 downwards.
GATTAGTGAAGGTAGCGCTGAAAACTGTTATGTCATCCAAGTATACTAGGACGCATGACAACTTCAAGTCACAAAGAATGGAGTCTATGGCCCTTTGGAAGGTGGCCGGGGCGTTGCAAAGTCCCTGTGGCATGCAAGTAGGCTCAAAAAGCCCTTCAGAAGTAATGAGTGCGGCTTTCTGACAATCCTCAGGGGATAGGTCAACTTTCCAGTATCCAGATGCCAGATCCATGGCGGAGAAGAACTTAGAGCCTCCAAGTTGTCAGAGAGCATCATCAATACACGGCAAGGGGTACGAGTCCTTCTTGGTCAAAGAGTTCAATTGGCAATAGTCCATCACAATACAGTGACCTTCATCCTTCTTCTTTAAGATGAGTAGTGGGGATAACCAACGACTTTGGGAAGGCGCCATCAGCCCAGTGTCTAACAGTTGTTTGAGCTCTTTAGATACTTGGGCATCTTCCACACAACTGCAGCAATATGGTTTAGCACAGAAGGGGGGCGTTGCCAGTGTCAATCTGATGGATAATGCCTTTGGCTAACCCATAATTGGTATTAGCCTTAGCAAAGATATTGATGAATTGGTCTTTTAAATCTAGCACCTCTTTCTGTTGAACCAGGGACAGTTGTTGGAAGTCTTGTGCAGTGAACAAAGATAGGACTTGCGGCTCATCCTCTGGTAGGTTAAAATCTTGAAACATACCAAAGGGATGAAGAGACAGGACTTCAGGAGCGCCCAACAATTTGCCATATCCAACAACCTGCCCCCTAGATACAATCATGGGGATTGCAGTCAGGTTGGCTACCAACAACTGAACAGGGTCTTTATGAGAGACATCTAGGATTCCAGGACAGAGGTAAGGTTTGTTGCGTCCTAAGGAAGGGGGAAAGTACAACTCCAAGAAGGTGCGTTCAGGTAGTTCATAGGATATCTGGGAGTCTAAGATAGCCTGGGAGCCGGGGGGAATAATGACAGAAAACGTGGCTAGGAGAGGGATCCCTTCAGACGCAGGACAAGCCATGGGTGGACACTTCATGTTTGAAGAGTGGGTGCAATACTTGAGGTTGAAAACCCCAGTGGGATATTCCAAGGCACAAGTCTTGAGGCGTTTCCCCGGAACGTTAACTGGCTTTTCAAAGATTAAGGGGACTTTGTATCCCAGAATAGAGAGGAAGCCATCTTTCAAGTTGATTATCCCATTGTATTCCCTAAGGAACTGGGTGCCAACTAGGAGATTGTAACTCTCATTCTCCAAGACAACTGCTGGCTTGGCTAGGAGAAGCTTGCCAAACTGCATGGGTAGAGTGGAGTAAGCCCCTATGGCGCAGGTCATAGACAGTCCAGCCGTGCCATACAACTGGTGATAATTAAGGTCAGGGACAAGTTTGAGTTTCTTCACAAGCTTGGAGGATACAATGTTGACTGGTGAGCCAGTGTCTAGAACAGCCTTAATCTTCACTTTTTGAATGGATATCTCTACTTGAGTGGTTTTACAACCAAAAGGGGGAAGGACAGACAGGATATCTTAAGCCTCTGATAGTTCCTTATCCCACTTCTCTATCATGCATCTTAACCCTGGAAACTCCTTATAAACAGTCTGGAGCGGGAGCAAAACAGATACATTCTTGAAGACAGCATCAGCAACCTCAGCAGCTTCTTCTGACAACTCCACTAGCACAGGGGACCTCTTGGCCTGATTGAGGTAAGGGCGCAAGACAATCTCTTTGGCCTCAGGAAAAAGCTTAGTGGTAGTTGTAGTCTTTCCTGAGCGTAACTTATAGGGAACTGTAATGGTTTTGGGAACAGCCAAAACAGAGTACCAATATGCATTGGCGTTGTCAATATCAGAATTATCTGGGTCAGAGTCATCAGAGATATCATGAAACAGGAGGAGGATAGGAGGAGCCTCATTATCAGCAGGCTCAGATTCAGCCATAGAGGGAGGGATTGGAAGAGACCAAGAAGAATTTTCAACCAAGAGCGTCTCTGCCTCTAGGTTGATTGCTCTTTTCCTGCCTGTTCCTTGGGATCAGCTCCTTCAACCTGCGGATTGGTGCAGACTCAAGAACAAAGACCTATCTGACCACAGTTGTGGCAACCTTGGCGTTGAGGAGGATTCTGCAAGTTCATAGTAAGAATGTGAGGACCACAAGAAGATGAACCAGAGTTAGAAGCAGCTCAACTTTCCCTAACAACAGCACCCAAGTGGGTGAGGTGCATATCTTGCAACAACGTCTTTATGCTCTTCATGGAAGAGAGCATAGCCTTATGGGCTTTGAAGTGAAGGCACAGAAGTTGATTAACCTTGAGGGCTTGAGTGCAAGCCATGTAGTCTTCATGGGCTGTCAACTGTCTGCTCGTAATCAGTTGCTGTCCTTCCATGTAGAATCTGTCTGCAAACTCGGCTAGTGTCTCTTTAGGCTTAAAAGAAATATGCATGAAGGCATCCTTCTTTACTTCCAGGCTAAGGTCACCATCAAACTCATCAATCAGAAACTGCTTCATATCTTCCCACGTCTCAATGGAGTGTAGTTCTGGCACAACTACCTCTTGGCAGGTTGGGTGTAGACAGGTCAGAATGTGTTCCTTCTTGACGTCATCTGAAGCTCTTCACATGGCAGTTTAATAGATAGTTAGGAAAGCTGCAATGGTCAAGGTTCTGGGGTCAAAGACTTGCTTAAAGGTAGGCTTGAAGGGAGTTTCAGGAGTTGGGCCACCATTGTTGCTATCAAGTACGTTGATACGCAGGGAAAACTCTGCCTCAGATTCCGAGGGGGGTTGTCTATCCCATAGCTGGCAAACACTTTCTTTAAGGGTGTTAAGAGTCTCAACAGCACGGGCCCCAGTATTGACAGCTTGAGTGGTCTGTTGTGCAGTAGTATCTAAGTATTGACCTTGGGTGGTCACTATTGTGGAGAGTTCAGCCAGACGTGAAGTAAGGGATTGCCCCACTGAGAGGCAAGGGGCGAACCTATCATTTACAGATTTGATTACTTCATTCATTTCTTGTACGTCTTTATCCAGCTCAGTGTGGTCCCGCTTTAATTGATCCACCTTGTTAGCTAGGGCAATTAAATCCCTAGCGCATTGGATTTGAGGTGCTCCAGATAAACCAGGGCAGTGGACATCTTCATTGACAACTCCAACTGGACTAGCAGCAGTTGCCATCATTTCACATAGGGCAGCAAGTTCTTGCTGTAGCTCCGCAACTTGGGTAGTCAGTTCAAGAACCTGGGGGTCAGGTTGAGGCGCCTCAGCAGGACGTCCCTGACTGTGAGTAGTCAAACATAGATCTCAAATGGCGTCCCATATTCTCTGCTCCCTATCTACCAAGGCGTCAGAAGGGGGAGAGGGTGGAACATCTGGCTTGGGCGTAGATAGCTCATTTACTTGACTCTGGAGTTTGGCTATGGCAGCAGCGGTAGCCGCTCTTTCTTGCTCAAATGCGGTACTGAGTTCATTAAGGCCGCTAGCAGCAAAGTCCGCTACCTGCTGTAACTGCTCAAGGGAATATGTACTGAAGGCATTGAGCTGTTGCACAAGTTGCTCAAAGTCAGTGAGATAAGAGTTTAAGGTGGAATCCACCTGAGCTTGCCAGGGTTGTTCTAACTGGTGAAACTCATGTAGACGTTCTCTCACGTTTTTGGGGATAGACTGGCACATTTTTTCAATAGAATTAACCAAAAGGGCCTGGGAGGTGACAGAGTTGCGTTGATTATCAGATACCAATGAAAACAGGGAATGAATCAACTGTTGATAGGCAGCAAACTGGTCCCAGTGATGAGTAACCACAGCTTGCAGAGACGAGATTTCTTGGATGTGTAGCTCCAACACCATTTGATGGTGGGCCAAGGCAGGCTGCACAAAGGATGATAGTAAGTGCTCAGCGGAGCCAGACGCTGAGAGGAGATGTTGTGTAAATTGAGGAGCCACAAGTAATTTGTAGTATTCAGCCCAACTGAACTGCAACTGAAGGCAAGGGATGGCTCCTTCATGGGCTACCCCAAGGGCTACCAACATGACTGGTTCTAAGTCAGGGGTACCCATGGGGTAAGCAACTAGGCGGGGACCATTCCCGAGGTTCAGTATTGTGGGGGTAATAGGCTGGTTGGCAAAATCCTCTTCAATAGAAGGACTGGAAATTTCAGGTGAAGTTGACTCTTGTATAGGCGGAGGCAAAAGACCTGAAAACATGGATGCAAAGGGGATAACCAAGGGGCTTACAGCCCCTGTAGTGAGCACCATTTTTGTTGTGTTCTGAGGCGCGGCACAGACACACAATGGGAAATCCTAACCTTAGGATTGGATTTGTACTAAGTCTTGGTTATATGACAGGGAAGGCAAATGTGTTTTACCTTGCAGCCCTGGAAGACTAATCTCTACTAGTTGTGGCTAGAGAGAGGCGCGGAAGTACAGAAGACACAAAGACAAAAATGTGAATAGAACTTAATTTTATTGGTGAATAGGAAAATGGAATATATAGTGGTTGGCAATACCACAAAACACTACCAGGACAGTAGGATCACTTGCCACCAGCATTAGTGGGGCAAGTGAGTTGCGCAGGGATCAAAAAACCAAACAATTGTATTTCCTGAATTGGTCATCAACTCATTTCAAGTAGCAAAAGCAAAAGCGAGAGATTCATCCTCAAAATGGCCCACCAAAGGCAAAATTGAAATACTGTGAATAGCTGCATTCACGACATTAATCATCAGTGCATCAATTGTCCAAACCCATGGAACAGGATGAGTTGATGTTTCTACAATTGAGCCAGCTAATTGGCAATTGACCGTATATCCAATCAACAGAGGAGAAAAATGGTCAAGTCTACTACATTATTCTGGAGGCTTGACAAGTACCAAGAAGCACGACCATTGAATAGGTCTGGGAACGGACAGCTACACAATGTGTTACATCATCCATGGACCCCTTCTCAACCCACCCATGCCTAGATCTGAGCAAGGAGGAAAACAACAATTTGTCAATATAGAAGAACTGGACATCCCCAGTCTCCTTTAGAGCCAGATAAGTCTCGGCATAAAATGTGGCAATCCTCAATATTCTTCTTGCTCTTTCTGTTGTACAGAGAAATTACTAGTACTTTCCACAAGAAGCCAAGATTGACCATAGTTTTGTAGACAAGGGTTTTGAAGACAGAAAGCCCAAACTTGATAGCAAGAATTGATTGGACAGCAAGTGAGTCCAGGTGGCAATTCTTGATAACTCATTGTTTTATTGCGCAATGTGAACAGGCTGCAAGAGTTTTGGCTGTCTTTTTGCCTTGGTGGATTTTGCACTTCAACCAGTGTTGCTGTATTTGGTGTTGAGGTCACCAACATATCTGGCTACAATGCCAAATTGGGACACAATATCCCAGACTGCTATTCCTCCATTTAGACAGTTGAGTAGAGCTTCACACTCACAATCTGTCAACCAACACTGGTCCTTGGTGGGTACTGCGGCATCCAGGTTATCAGGCTCAACACATGAGATGGGGACCTTCATGTAAAAGGTGGGGATATTCTTGCCTGCAATAGCACTGTTGATTGTTGAATATACAACAGGCACAGATTGCTCCTCAGTTGTGGCCAATGGCTGATAAGAGGTATCAAAAACGCGGAGCAGGAAGTAGCAACTCTTGGATCAAGAGTGCGGGACCGGGTGACAACTGGGTATACGGTGGAGGTATACATAACCTCATTGTTCCCAATGACCTTGGTGTGAGAGACTTTGATGACAGGCCTTGAGAGTGGCTTCTTTCTGGGATTCTGGCTACTGTTCCCAGCTTGAGATGTGAGAGGTGGTTGGCTGGCGCTGACACATTGGGGGCCTGTGTATGAGAATTACTCACATTGAGTTGTATTCTAGGTCTATTATTAGACCCTCTGGGATGCCCTTGTTGACAGGCTTCCCAACGGGCTAGTGCAGGAGCTGGTTGGGAATGCAACTGACAGTCCATAAAAATAAAATATATATTTTAGATTAAAATATGTATAGTAGTTTTAAAAGCTATGGCGACAATCAAAAATACCTCAGATTTAAACAAAATGATTTCAGATTTGAACAAAATCCAAGTTGCGCAAGATTCAGGATTCAATTAATTTATAAAATTTCAGTTAATAAATGGACTTTCAAACAAAAAACAAAATTTCACTAGCCCATTATATAAAATTATATCAAACATCAAGCGGTGTAGTTCAAACCACAAACAAAATGAACTGACGCAACAAGTGAAATGGATGGATGCTATTCTGGGGTATATTATAATCCAATCAGGATTCATATGAGGCACAAACAGAAGAAATAAAGTGAAACAAAACTTGAGCAATCTAGAATCAAGATTACACAAGCACAAAACAAAATGAACTCACACAAGATGTGTAGTATGAGCAGCCTAAAATAGAAAAATAACAGTTTAACAGCCAATCAACAGCAATCCAATTTAGGAACAGAGGCATTTTATCCATTTTCATGGCTCCAGATTTGTGTATAATGGTCTTGAGAACTTTATAAATATGGGCTTGTGAGTACAATAAAAATAAATCATAAAATTTTAAAATTTCTACTTTTAGTGATTTTATCCTAGGTTTTATTTCAATATGGTTTTCAATAGCAACATCTTCAACCGTGCCAGCAGCCAAGCCAGCAGCAGCCAATCCAGCTTCAATAGAGGAGAGGCTCAGAACGTGGAGGCACCTGTTACACCCAAGCCTTTGAGGCAGGTAACAAGGAAGCTGACCTGTTACTGTCCCCCGACCCATATGGCTTTGACTTGTTCAGTAGTCACTTACTGTCTAGCTCTGCCCCTGCTCCTGTACCCACCCCCACACAAGCTGCCCACCAACCAACCAATCAGGATGGCAACCTTGATTTGGAACAACTTCCTGCCACCGCCCAACCTGCCCCCCCTCAGCCAATCAGGCTTCAGCTCCTGCTGCCCAGCGCCCCAAATGCAGAATAATCACTGCCCAAATTCTTCAGAAAATTGTGGCACTGAACCTACAGGGTCTGCCCTGGGATCAGATAGCCAGCCAATTACAATTCACCTGGGCTACCACCATGTGGGAATTCAACAACCTGATGAACAGGGGGAACCTGGTTGGGACAACCAAGAAGCCCAAGAAGGTCCCAGATCAGCAAGGACTACCCAATTATGCTTGACCTGCTCCAGCGGGACCCCAAGCTTCCCTTGACCCAGATCCGGAAGCAACTTGCGCACCATGGCATTTGGGTGTCTGAGCGCATGGTGCAGCTCTGGATGTATGGGAAGGTGGCTTCAATACGGATTCTTACCAATTTTGTTGGCAACTAATGGGATGGCGCTGAGGATTCCCTGTATGATCTAGAAATCAAATCAACCCTGGTCCAATGATTGACTAGTCTGTCAGATGATATCATTTTTGTCTCTTATCACAAGCTATCAATAGCTTTTGATGGTTTTGGCAAGCAAGGAAGAGCCACCACTCAAAAAGGAAGGAAGAAGGCCAAGAAAGGGATGTCCATTGGTGCATTTCTGGCTGTTTAAGCCAAGGGTTTTGTCTACTATCAGACAAACCCTGATTTCATCAATGGGTACTCATACAGCCACATCCTTGGTGGGTTGCTCAACTCCAGGGATGGCTCAAATTCCAAATACCGGGTTTTCTTGAGCCACCGGATGGAGGGAAGCTCCACCGCCCTCAAGGCCATCCAGGAACGCGGGCACCAGGCCTCTGTGTACCCAGCTGGTCACGCCAACGTCCATCTGGCAGATGTTGTGTTCTTTAATATTGGAGATACACTCCGGGAGCGCCGCCCTCAGGCTTTCAACGACCTCTATCTTGGGGTCCTTGATCACAATTTTCTCTTTGGTCACCAAATGGTGGCTGACTTGTTTGTGCAAATGATTTTCCAGGTGAACATGAGCAACCAATCACACAAGGATAAGTGCCTCCCACCCTGTGCCACTGACACCTACTAGCCCATCCAGCCAATGACAGATGAGGAATATGACAAGCGTTATATGGTGGTCATCACGCGCAATCCTCCTGCCTCCATCCCTGCCACCAACACCCCCCACCCGCAAACCCAACCCATCAATCCCAGACCCCCAGGCCAGCACTGCCTCACTGTCTTCCTTCCCGCGCCATTCCGCCTACTAGGCATAACTCTTCCCTGCCTCAATAAACCCCCTGGTTCCAAAAAATTTCTATTTATATTATCTTTATTTTGAATTTCAATTGTTTGTGTTCTCTTTGTTTATAGTTGGCTATATTATTTATGTTTGGCTTATTTCTATAAAATCATATATTTACTATATTGTGTGTCTAGATCCAGAACACGGTTATTTTTAGCACTTAAACATAGCCCCTTGTGAAAATATTAACAACAATTTGGTGATCAGCTAAATTTGAATTAGAAAATTATAGTTTAACTGTTTTTAGATAAAGTTGTTACTGATCCAAATTCAAAACCTTAATGATACACTTTAAGCCAATCAGGAGCCAAGTGATAAAGTGATTGTTGTAACATAAAAGGTCATTCAATAATTCTTTGATGCATGTGCACTAATTAATATGATTGGCTGGTTGTTTTGCCATTGTGTGCCATTACCGCTGTGGCAAGTTGCTGGTGGACTAGTGCCCAATCAACTGCTGGGTTAGCACTAGTCCATTAACAACTTGCCACAGCAGCAATAGCACACAATGGCAAAACAACCAGCCAATCATATTAATTAGTGCACATGCATCAAAGAATTATTGAATGACCTTTTATGTCACAACAATCACTTTATCACTTGGCTCCTGATTGGCTTAAAGTGTATCATTAAGGTTTTGAATTTGGATCAGTAACAACTTTATCTAAATACAATTAACACTATAATTTTCTAATTCAAATTTAGCTGATCACCAAATTTTTGTTAATATTTTCACAAGGGGATGTGTCAAGCGCCAAAAATAATATGGTAATTAAGGAAACAATACCAACACAAAGCAAACAACACATATTGAGATGAGCGTAAAACATATACAAAATGGGTAAAAAGATGGGATAATGTAGTAAATAGGAAAACAAACAGAAATAAACATATAGGCAATAGTATCAGAATAATACAGATTTTATTGGGGCAAAAGCTATAAAAACATATGGAAAGGTTAGTAAAAAATCAATGAGAGAATTGGAGAAGCTTCTTAAGGATCCTGACTTGGTAATTGCCAAAATAAAGGACATTGACTGCAAGGTCAAAGCCAAAGTGAAGTCTGCCGTTCTCACTGGGGAAAAAATCAACAAGATGTCCGCAAAGGCACTAATGTCAAAAATGCCAGACACCCCAGAGAAGACAATCAAGCGCTTACTAAATATTCAAAAAACTGTGGTTGAGGGCCTCCAGTTCAAGGCATACAATCTTTCTGTGCCATCTGTCTGGGTTGATGACCTGGAGATGTATGCCCACCTCAAACCTGCCAAGCGTGCCAGGGAAGAGGATACCAAATTGCCTGCACAACTGCTTGCGCCAAGAATGGCAAAGCTGGCTGAAGCTGCCAGCAAGGAAGAAACACAAGAAGGTAACTTAAAAAATAAAATTAATAAATTTTCAAAAAACTTACCTTTTTTCTTAGAAAATGTAGACGGCAAACTCCACCAAGTCCTGGTCCCCTTTGTCCCGGCCATCTTTATGCAAATTATGCCACTCATGTGGCCAAGCAATTGTATCTGTCCCCCCTGCCGTGCAGGAGCTGGAGGACCGTATCCACGGGTCCTTTCCTATGTCCAGAGAGGCATTGGCTGGGCTGACACACGGAGAGGGGGCATCCAAGTGGGCAGTTACTGCCTACAAGGATGCCCACCTGGTCCACCTGGACCCAGTTAACCTCGGTAGATTTTACTGTGTAAACTCCATTGAGCTTGTTTGGGATGTCCTGGCAACGCTCCCATTCAAGAATATACTGGAGATGGGCCAGGCTCATGCGGCTGCTTGCTTCTGCTTCGTGGTGGAGCATACCATCTCTTACCTGTTGGAGAACTTTGGGCGCGCAGTGTCAAAATTGGCTGTTGCAGACACAACAGCCGTAAAGAAGATAAAAATCCTCCTGGTAGACTTTGGGCTGGCCTGGAGTGCCAACAAGACGGGGGTCCCTGCAGCTATGGAGCTGACCTTTGCCAAAACCAAGCACAAGAAGAAGATTAGTGCTGTATACAAAAAATTGTGCGGGTTTACAGAACCCTTTGCTGGACAAAGGCTTTATCTGGTTGTTTACCTGGGGTTCCTATTCTACTTTGGGGTGGGTGTGTCCATAGAGGACCTGGACAGGGTCCTTCTGGGAATCAACAAGGCCCGGCTTGCACTGGACGGGAAGAAGGTCCCCCTGGATATGACTTGGTGGACCATGTAATCCAAGGTGCCCTGGTCCTGGCTGGGATATACAGGTTTGTAGCCCCACCTGAAAAGCTTCTGCTTCACCTTCACCTCACCATCCTTCCTTTTACCAGCAGGCGCAAATACTTTAATACGGGTGTATCCACCGTCCACGGTGTGGCAGTGGAGGTTGTGCGCCACCTCTATTGCAGAAGGGTACATACCGCCAAACCCATTATAGGCTCACTTAATTTTATCTCTATATCAATAATTATATTTATACTCTACTATATTTTTATATTTAAAATAATTTTTCAAATATTATTTTAGCAAACAAGATTTGCAAAATATATTGCAGAAATGGGTTTCATAAAAGTATAAAATAATACAGTAATAAATAAATTCTAACTTATACATTTTACGTTAATTTTTTAAAACTATTTTTTATATTTATTTGACCAAAGTGATATTAATGCATTTACGTAATCCAATATCAAGCATTTGGGATACCCTTAGACAACACAATAAAATAAAATAAAATAAATTACTAGCATCCATTGATGGTCTTGCTGAATGTGATTGCGGGCTTGGAAACATCTAAACATAAATTGATAATAAATCTTGAATAGTAAATTAGAGGATATAAAAAAGTTGGACACACTAAGCCTTTAATTAATTGGCTGTTTGGCTAGGCACGTGGGGATGAAAAAATCAGTGTGGTCATAGAATTTGGCCACGGTCTCAGCTGGGAGGGTATGGATCCTGGCCTGTAGCAAATCAAACAGGTCCTCAGTCCCTGTTGGGGTTCCTTGCTTGACAACTTGCTTGAGCCACCCAAAGAATTCCTCAATGGGATTTAGAAAGGGCAAATAGGCGGGGAGGAAGAGAAGGCACAAATTTGCTGTGGCCAATTGCTGGGGGGCCACTGCAATGCTGGTGTCATTTGATAGAAATTCTTCAAGAATATCTACCACCTTGTGGAGACCAACATTGTCCAATACAATTATGTTGGTGAAGCCCAGGCTCATGCGCCCCAGGTGCTCCTGGACCAATAGTAGAAATGATAGGAAGGTCCGGTTATTGTGGGAGCCTAGTATCATTTGGTACAGCTTGACCCCCTTTGGACTGAGGAGAGCCACCATTGAGTATGCTATGGCACAGACTGCAGAACACCAAGCCATCCTGTCATTGGAGCCTTTGGGGACATACCCATACTCATTACGCATTGACAAGGCAAATGCTGATTTGTCAATATAATAGAATTTCACCGTCCCCTTGGCTTTGAGGGCAGTGTATGCCTCAGCATAATTTTTCTAGGTCTCAATATTGGCTGGGCTGTTCCAATTGTAGGGGGATACCCCGAGCTTTTTCCAGGAAAAGTGCATTCCATTGACCAAATGATAATAGAAGGAAATCGAGGCCTTGATCCTAAAAGCAGACTTGACCATGGCCTGTATATTTGCCAGTTCAAGATGGCAATCTTGGGTTATCCACTGGCGGATTGCCCATTTGTGCTCCTTGGTGAGCATGGTTGTTCACGCAAGGATTTCTCTGCGGCAAGAACTTGGCCAGTATCAATGAACTTGTTGAAGGTCTTTGAGGCGTACTTGGGATCCACTCCAACAAGAGCCACAGCCGCCTTGTAATCACCAGATTCCTGCATGAGCCAGAGAAGGATGATGCACTTAATGTCAGGGATGCGCTTCTGGGCGGTCTTTTTAGCGGTGGGGATTGATTTGTTGGCATTGGGCACAACACAGGGCATATGTGTCAGGGATCCACTCATTGGGAAGCCTTTCCCCAATTGAATGGAGAAGAGCTCCCAAGTTGAATTTGATCAGAGTGGAACCTACTGGAATTCCTATCATGAGCATGTGTAGAAGATGACCAAATAGACAGAATCTTCCCAAGAAGGGATTGAAGTGGTTGAGAAGATAGTAAACACTGGTGTACCCCAAGACCAACCAGGGGGCCTTGGGGTGGATGATTGGCGTTAATCAAGCAGTTTCAACATAAGGGGCATGTCTTTGACGCGGACCAAAACAATACCAAATTGAGTCTTCAGATTTGTCAGTAGGAGTTGGTTCAGGGTTTTCAAAGTTAACATTTGCTTGTCCATAATTGATTAACACACACAAAGTCCAAATAAGGAAGATGAACTTCATGTTGTTGGGGGGAACCTTTATAATCTACTAATCAAGTGTTTAGAATTGAGAATATAGATTTATTGGGTTGATAGGAAATAAATAAATTATTGGAGCAATTTGGATGGGAGGAATTTGTCAGTTTAAATACTGACTTCAAGTGAGGAAGGGAACATTGTGGTTACCAGGTGGATCTGCAAGAGTGATTTGTGAAGTATTGCCTTACAGGACTGCAGCAGGCTGCAGCCTACAATAAAATAAGAGGAAGGTTGGGTTATTGCATTGCAGAATTGAACCTTTCTTGGGTTGGGAATAGAATCTGGGGCTAGATGTGAAGTATTCTGTTTGCTTGGGTGGTTTCCTGGGTTTGATTGGATATTTAGGCCCCTGAGTCTCTGGTTTGGATCCCTTTTGCATTTAATTTTGGATTTATTGGGTGGTTTATATTGGCTGGAACTAAATTTAAATGCTGAATTAATACTTCTGTTGTTGTTATGAGTGTCTGAAGCCTTGAAAATCAAATTTAAAGTGGAAATTATATTTTGATCTTTGATTTCCTGCTTGCTTTCAATTTTGGGTTTGAAATTGATTAATACATATTCATTAATCAATTTCAAATGTGTTTTTGAATCGATCTTATTGGCAGATTTGGTTTTGTTCTTGGCTTGTATTTTAGCATTTAAAAATGCAATTACTGGTTCTCCCACCGTATTAACACCATTTATGTATGATTTGTGATTTGTGTTAGTGATGGAGTCCCTTACAATAGGCACCTTGTTGTAGAAGGCTGCAACCTTTTTTAACACCAGCTGTCCCTCATTGGTTTGATAGAACTGGGGCTCCTCATCATCCTCCTGATTTCCATCACTGATGTAGGGCTCGTAGCTAGTATCAAGTACAGGCTTCACCTTCTCCAGCATGGCTGACGGGACCAACTCTTGCCGGTACACAACGTCAAACACATACAAAGTAAGTTCTACCTCCTTGTTTCTAACTGTTTTGTTGGTGGTGACCTTGGTTGGCTTCCAGGTCAGCTTTGGGACCCAAGGGTTTATGCTCCGCACCCTAGCAGCTTGTGCTCCTTGAACTAGCTATGTCAGTGCAGCGTCACTATGGAACTCTCCTCTCCCATCTCCTCCTTGAGTAGGCACTTGGGTTGCACTAACTCTATTCTTTGACCTGCAGGGGTGACCGCAACCGCGGCGCACAACAGGTGGATTAGTACTCTGTTGTTATTTTCCTTCCATTTTGAGAATTTAATAAAATATTAAATAAATTTCAATTAAGTTACTCCATAATTTTAATTTTTGCTTTTATCTGAATTTGGATATTTAATTAGAGTTTTTCCCACCCAATATCCTAATTATAGATTTTTTATTTCTTAGTTAGTTGTTTTTGGTTTTACCACACCCATTTTAGAATACCCAAAATAATTTCCACCCATTTTCCCATATTTTACGCCAAATTAAGCACCCAACACAATATTTTTAAAATTTTTGTTTCAGATCTTGAGTCTTATTTTAGATACCTTGGTATCATTCTTGATTACAATCCATTGCACACATTGCGTGAGTGATTTTGTTTACATAGTGAGTTGCTATTGTGTTTTGTTTTTTGATTGAGTTTTGACACACCACGCTTGGGTGTATTATGTCATCAATTCACATAGTAAACATATGGGACATTATTTTTCTTGTTATGCCTAGGCGCCAGATTGGTTATTTTATAACTTAATCACATTATTCATATTCAAATTATTCAGAAAGAGTAAAATACAATCAATCCCAAATATTTAATTGATCTTGGGCTTGGGTGATTTTTTAAAAAATAATTCATTGATTTTATAATTGAAAATTGCAACTTATAGTACTACTGAAAATATCTTAAGTGCTACTACAAACCAAAAATATTTATGATGAGTTGCATGGGAGAGTAATAGCAGCCCCAAAGCTATAAATGCTATTACCCTATCTTTGGCTCATCATAAATATTCTTAGTTTGTTTCAGAAAAAAAGGTTGTTGTTTTTGAAAGACTGATAACTCTATTTAAAATACACCCTCTAGTAAGCTGCCCTACTTCATGAACTTGCCCCAATACACTACTAGCATCTTCTGATATTTTTGTTTCTCTGGTATCATCACGTGATTTCAAATGATAAAATATCTCAGAATATTCTGAGAAGCTTTCAAATGTTAAAGGTGAAGTATATAACTTCCCATCTTTCATCAAATATGAAAGATTAATGCGCAGATTTTTAACTTCAAGCTCTCTTTTTATAGGCCTAAATTTCCTTTCATAAATATAAAAAAATGCTTTTTGGGAAACAATTGAACCAGTTAAAGATGAATTGTATAATTCTTTTCTTCTTTCTTCTTTCTCACAAATATTTTTTAGATCATTAATGTTGTTAATATAAAGTACATTTTCTTTTTCCTTTAAAATTTTTGATATTACACCAAAGTGACCATCAACAATGCTTTTTCCATGGCATTCAACAAAACGGTTATATTTTATGGAACCCTTAATATATTTAGGTGCCTCTTTAAATAAGTAATATAAAAATTCATATGATCTAAAATGATTTCCATTATCTGTCCATACTTTTATATTTTTTATTTTTTTAAATCTATCTAATTTAAGAAGACTTATTAGACATTCACCTGAAAATAAAGAATCATGTGATAATATTTGAGACAAAAAATCATGATATTCATATTTAATTTTATTGTTTTCTTTAAAAACTAATGCAAACCCTAATAATGAGATTGGTTTTTTTGAATAAAAACAATTATTGGTCTCAATTGGACCACCTCCAACCTTTAAGTTTTCTTTATAATCTATAACTACAACACAAGACTCATCATCTAGTTCATTAATATCTTTTTTATATTCACAATTTTGATGAACATAAAAGTCTTGGTGCTGATTAATAGTCTTTAAGTCATTGTCTATAGATTCTGGTAATGGTAAGTTTTTACTTTCACATTCTTCCTTCTTTTTTTCTAGTGAATTTTTTAAATTACAAATATTGCACATATCAGTTTGTTTTTTACTTTTTATTATATTTTTAGGGATTAATTTATAGTAAGTAGAAATTGAAACTGAAATTTCATTTTTTATTTTCATATTTTCATATATTTCTTTTTTTGTTTTAAGTAGAGAGTATTTAATTTCAGTTGAGTAATTACTCATCTCTTTTTCTATATCTTTATAAATTTTTTCAGGCACTTTTTTTGTAAACTGGCTTGTTTCAAAAGAATTTTCCAGCAATTTTTTAATTATTTTTTTAGTTATTTCTTTTTTTAATGAATAGTTATTATTTTTTTGGCTTTTTTTGTTTAAGCTTACATTTTTATTTTTATTTATTTTTCTTGAGTATTCAAACTCACTTTTGGTTATATTAAACCCCATATCATTAAGCTCTTTTAAAGAGTAACTGGAAGTAACCAGAGATCGCAAGGCTGGGAGATGTTTTTGGGGAGAAGATTTCATGAGATCCTTTAAGTTTTCAATGAACTCATTGCCTTTTTGATTTTGAATAGTTGGCAGGAACTGAGCTTTCCCAAATTCAGTTTGAGTAAGGAAGTGCTTGATGAAATTATCAAGATCATCACCAGCAATAAAGAGGAATGCCTTTTTTAACATTGCAATTCTCTCTCTTTTTGTTGAAGCTCCCAAGGAAAAAAAGGGTAGCATGGAAGAAGTAAATTTAACTGAGGACATGGTAGTATTTTGAATCTGTAATTAGGTCAGATCTTTGATGTGTGCCTTAATGATGGAGTAGTTATGATCAGAATGTGGTCTTTGAATTGGGTTATTTGGATTAGAAGCTTTGTGGTACTTTAGCTCTTATATACCAAGCTAAATGACACCATTCTGAAAGAAATGGTGTGATAGCTTTTATTATAGTTTGAACTTGAATTTATGTTTGCAGAAATTAATTAAATACCCAGTTTTCATGCACAAGTGATATATGTGAAGCAGCTAAGCATTATTATTACATCATATCCTCTTTGTAATCAATGCAAATCAATTAAAATGATGTATTCAGTTAATTGTAACTCTTCCGCATATTTTTAAAATGATAAAATATTAAAGAATTCCATTTAATGAATGCTCAATTTGAGGTTCGAAGCTCACTTGAACCTTAAAATCAATCTAAACAGTGATAAAAACATCCTAACTTCAAACTATCATAAAATCCTAGAGAATTGAGCTTTTTAAATAAAATAAAATGCGAAAATAAAGCTCTCAATCTTATCTTTAATTTCGTCAAATAAAAAACATCTGTTGTGTATTCAAAAAAAAGTATTTATTAGCTTTGAAGTAATCTACTTTATATCATTAGATATAATCATATAATAAAATCTGGATTATGCTCTTTTAAATTACTTTTGCTTTAATATTGAGCATAGTATACATATTAAAATTTTTACACCAATAGAAAGATAAGATTCTTAGCTTCATTTTGATAGTTTACAGTGTGAAAAAATATTAATTTTTCATTGAGTTATTAATGTTTTAAATATAAATTGTGTAATTAGTTACTTTTTCAAAATCGAACTGTGTTATGCTGCGACTTGAGCAGCATGTGCATTAGAAAATGGCCTAATCTCTAAAATAATGACCCATATGTACACCAAAAGTTAACTCACACCATTTTGTTTGTGAATCCATGTATTTTAGATTATATTTTGAATGGTTTTGCTTTGTGTGTGAGTTTTTTATTGTTGTGTTGACCCATTTTGCCCATTAACGCCAATAAACCCTGTTAACAGAGTGTATATTTTAACCTGAGAGTTGGATTTTGTTTAAATCTGAAGTATTTTTTCTTGTTGCCATAGCTTTTAAAACTACTGTATTTATTTGGATTTATTGGTTTAGTTGTGGGTAGTTGTTTTCTCTTGATTTAGCCTTGAATAGTAACAGAATTTCTATATTTGTGATTTGAAGTGTATAATATTGTATTCTTTCCAGGATAGGATAATTTCAAAGTTTAATAGCTTTTTGTCTAAACATAGGTGTTAAAATTGGATTTTTCATTTGATTTTAGTTGTGGTGGAGCTTCTTGATTTGTGTTAGTGTTTCCTAGTGTGCTTACTGTACATTAAATTTGGATTCCAGTTCCCGCAATTAATATCTGAGTTTATTAGTGGCATTCAAAAGCGATTTGAAATTTGGTTATTGGATTTGAAAATCCTGCAATTTCAAAAAACATAGTAAACTTAATGAAAATGGCTGATGGATTTGAACACTTCAAATCTGATTACAATTAATTCATTTTGTCTATTTGAAATATGCAGTTTGACTTGAAATTTGCAGAAGTTTCTATGAGTTCCAGCATTTTTAAATATTCAAATAAAAACACAGTAGTTTTCAAACCTGTTGAGATAAACATACATTATTCAGTTTAGAACGCATGAACTCAGTCACAAAATGTGTTTCAACTTGATAGATCTAAATATAAGATAATTTCACAGAAAATGAGCACTATTAGGCGTAAATGCCCAGTCATAAAACAGACTATTTAAACTGGGGACAAATGTGCAATGATTCAACAACAAATGTACCAAACACTAGAACACATGAGTTTCAGTCACAGAACACATCTACTATGTATACTATGTTTTTGGTGAACACATGACACTCAGTCACAAAAATTACAAACTCTATTCAACAACAAGCCCCAATAGCAACTGAAACAGACAATGTATATATCAAATATCAAAACACATGAATGAATCTATAATACTTTTACCAACTTGTCCTAATTAAGAATGCAATCTAGAATACAAAAATAAAATAAATATTCTGAGTGTCTGTTTTGGGATTAGAATCAATAAAATATCAAATTTATCCAAACTCATGATTAATAGTGCACATTTACGGCCAAAAAAATTAATATAGAAATCTAAAAATCTAATTTGAAATAAACAGTAGTGACTAAAAGATTTCATGCTACTATATATGGAGAGATAAAAATTAAAAATAAATTATATAGATAAACTGTTTTGATTTAATTTTATTTTTATACCAAAATGGACACATCCCAACAACAGAGCCAATCAGAATGGGTGTACATGTGGTGTCTTTGTTCTTGGCTCAGACCAAACACACCTCAGTTATTGTACCCAGTTTAACTTAATGAAATAAGCCTATTAAAAATAGGAGATGTCTTTGTTTGCAAATTGGCACGCCAACTTGTGGTCAATCTAGCACTAGAGAACCCAGTGGTCTGGTGCTAGATTGACCACAAGTCAGCGTGCCAATTTGCAAACAAAGACATCTCCTTTTTTTCAATAGGCTTATTTCATTAAGTGTTACTTTCACTTGATTACTCATACTAATAAAAAGAAATAAAAATTCTATTAAAACAGAAAAGCAAAAACTTATTTCTAGAAAATAAATTTTATTTAAGTGTGTGCTCCTTTTTGAGCCAGTCTCTGTGACAAATGGGTCCTGTGCTCCACATTGCCACAAAGGCATTTGGCAAGGTAGACCAGGTCAGGCTCTAAACCACGGAGACCATAGCCAACAGGAACCAGTTACAGGCAGGAGACAGCCATAGACTCTGGTAACTATTGCATAAGGTCAGAATAATTGCAAATGAGAGTAAAATAATATTGGAAAATCTTAGCTGAAGCATTTCCTGAAACAGCAAGAGAAAAAAATTTGCATAAAAAATTATTATTTTTGAAATTAAAAATAAAATTTCAAATTGTTTATTTTTATGCCAAACTGAGGTTTTTTGTTGTTTTTTACTCTTTTATTATAGTTTTTTAGGAAACCAAGATAACTCTCAGGGAGCTATCATAGTAGGTATTTAGGGAAAATTTAAAAAGTCCATAATGAATATGGAATGAGGGAGATGATTGGATAAAGAACATAAAAAGAAAATATGTTATCCAATAGAGGGTTTTTGGAATCCAACTTTATCAGTTGAATTTGTTACAGTCTCTCAGACATAAATATCCAAATTAAGATGTACATATATTGAAAATAATGATTTAGTTCCCTGAATAGATTTTGGTGGATTCACACCTGAAATCCACCATTTCCAATTTAAGTCCCAAAAATAATTGTTATTTTCAAAAAATGAGTCATTTTGTGTTTGAGTTCATCACTTTTGTGACAGAACTTCATGTATTCTCTGTTTGTGTAATATTTTCCACACACTCATAATCAAATTTAATGTAGAATGCTTCAGCAAGTGACTGTATTGTGTGTGTTATGAATTTGAGTTCCATGTGTTTGCTATCTCATTTTCAGAATTCAGTATTTGACTTTTTTTGTTTTGTGATTAACTAATTTTTGTTTTACGGCCTAGATAAATGGAAGCTTCATTGAGTAAATCAACCTTCAACTGGTTCCAGTTGAAATTTGTTTTGTGATTGAGTTCATGCGTTCTAAACTGAATAATATATGTTTATCTCAACAGGTTTGAATACTATGCACAAAGAATTCAATTTAATTAAAAGAAGGCCATCCCACAAATAAAATTTGAATTTTTAGACCAAGGATTTGACAATCCTTCATTTCTACCATTAGGTTATGAATTTAAAGCATAATATATTATTTATTTAATATTTTACTTTTTATCTTCTTTTATATCCTTCCCTGTTGCTCCTGTGACAGGGGCTGCTTCACAGGACTTCTCACTTGATGGTTGCTGGTCTTCTTCTGTTGGTTTCTGTTTCTTTTTATCTTTTAGTTGCTCAAACACATTGGGATCCTTTGATCATGCCTCCATGGTTGTGAACTCCTGTGGCTTGAACTGTAGGTCAGTGAGAATGATCTTTCTGTACATTAAGGATCCTGGTTGCAAGTTTGTCTGTGGTATTTGATATCTTCCTAACAGCCTTCACATTAAGTTTGTTCAGTTTTTCACCTTCTAACACCACCTACTTGAGCATGTCCTTTACCTTTTGATTAACCTCCTTGATTTTGGCCACTTTTGCATCCAGCTCCTTGATCATTGCCTCCAATTCCAAAAAATTCCTTGTTCTTATACCAAACCCTTTTATTCAGTAAAAACTTCTCAATAAAATAGATCTATTTTATTGTATCTAATTGATTTAATAAATACATCTGATTTTAATTATGAATTTTTTATTAGCTTTAAGGAATACTATTCAATTGATATTAAAATTCTGTATATTTTTTGTTTATATCAACCCATTCTAGGTATCATGAACAACATGTTTTTTTCCAAGTACATGATTTTTCCAAGTAAAACATGATTTGTTCTTAAATCAGTATGCCAATTTATACCCAAATTATACATTTATTAAAAGATAACCACTTTCAAGAGTTATATGTAGATCATATATTTCAGAGCGCGTAAACCAACCCATTCTTATTATCATGAACAACATATTTTGTTCAAGTAATTTTTTTGTCCAAGTATAACATTATTTGTTCTTGAATCAGTATTCTAATTACAGCCAAAAGTACTTGATTATTAAAAGATAAACCCTTTCATGGGTTATATGTACAGTAGTTTTAAAACCTATGGCAAAAAGCAAAAATACTTCAGATTTAAAGGAAATCAACTCAGATGTAAACAAAATCAAATCATCTGAAAACAAAGTTGATAGAATCCAAATCTACTGCAAATTAATATAAATCAATTGAGTTATATTTTTATTTACAGATTAGCTATTTTTGTTTACACCTGAGTTGAATTTGTTTAAATCTGAAGTATTTTTGCTTGTTGCCATAGGTTTTAAAACTACGGTAGATCATATATTTCATAGCACGTAAACTAACCCATTCTAAGTATCATGAACAACATGTTTTGTTCATTATTAAGTTTTTTCCAAGTAAAATATAAATTTTCTTAGC
This sequence comes from Entomophthora muscae, assembly GCA_014839935.2. Lineage (NCBI taxonomy): Eukaryota > Fungi > Entomophthoromycota > Entomophthoromycetes > Entomophthorales > Entomophthoraceae > Entomophthora > Entomophthora muscae. The sequence goes on along the minus strand of QTSX02000244.1, from coordinate 3,336 downwards.
TTGGTATGCTAATTATGTGCAGAGTACAAATTATTAAAAAATAACCATACTCAGGGGTTATATATAGATCATACAGTTCAGAGAGTATATGTGGTGAGATGGATTATTTTTATTAATTCTATTGTTTTCTATTATAACTTTAATATATTCAAAACACTACAAGAAAGCAAATTCTAAAAACTACAATTGTTACAGACCAGCTAACTGGAATAGGCATACATGAGGTGTCTTTGTGCTTGGCTCAGACAATACACACCTCAGTCATTGCACCCAGTTTACTTAATGAAATAAGCCTGTTGAAAATAAAATATGTCTTTGTTTGAAAATTGGAACACCAACTTGTGGTCAATCTAGCACCCAACCACTGGGTTCTCAGGTGCTAGATTGACCACAAGTTGACAGCTGATTTGCAAACAAAGAAATATCTTCTTTTCAACAGGCTTATTTCACTAAGTTAAAAGGGGTGCAATAACTGAGGTGTGTCTTGTCTGATCCAAGCACAAAGACAGCAAGAATTAATGCCTGTCAGAAAATTGCTGACCATGGTATTTTATCATCTGCCAGATGATATCCTAAGTCTTCTAACATTAGGAAAGTACAGAGAACCTGTGACTTTGGCGTAACCTTTGGCCCAGAATATTTTGTTGTCATCAGAAGTAGCAAGTCTGACAAGGCCCAAGGCCCAAATGATTTTGGATGGCTCTTCCTACTTCTGGATATGGGTTCATAAGTTGTTATCTCTATATTTTACTATATAGTTTAATACTGTATGGCAACAGTATGATCTTTTGCTCTCCACTTAATTGTAATCAAACTAGGGAAAGGATTTGAAATATCAACTCTTTATTAGATGACTGATATTGAGGCTGGGCCCGCCACCTGCGTTTATCCGAGTTAGCTTGGGCCCAACCTTGGGTGTGTGCGGTTTGTGACGGAAGCTTGCTTGACAACTTCCACAGCTCAGTATCTTTTCTGAGGCTGTGCAACTATCCCTCAATCTGAGCGGAGTAGCTGTGAACCTGGACCACGTTCCAGGTGGCTAGCTAGCCGGACTGGCTACTAGTTGGTGGAGATGATTATTCTTCAATAAGAGCTACTCTAATACAATAGTCTCAAAGCCTTTTATCTTAGAGTGTTTGGCTTGATGGCCCAGTCTATTTTGGGCTCTTCTAGAAGTGTTTCAGATGATGGCCCATATAATGGCCCTTGTTCTAGAATGTAATTAAAGTTTAGTACAGTTATTATATATGGGAAGCATGTTTGAGGTGGTTGTTGAGGTGAACTAATTAATTGCACAATATCTGCATGTTTCACTATTAATTAGGAATAGAGATTTTGCAATTGCTAGGATATGATTTGATCATTTGAATCCATTGATTCCATAAACCCGTGGCCCTCATTATTTTGTTGAATCCATTATTAAGAGTGATTAACTTCTTGCCTGAGTTATTTTGTTGAATCTGTTAATTAGTCAATATCCAGTAATCCTGACAATGCCCATTCCAATTGGCTTGTCTGTAGCACTTGTAGTTTTTAAATTCACTTTATTGTAGCACTACAAAAATATGAACATTATAATAGAAAATAAAAGAATTAATAAATACTAAAGCAGCCAAATTTAACTTGTGGCATGATTAAAATCAATAATTACTGTAGTTAAATGTAAAATATATTTTATTACAATAAAAATACTTTCTTAGTTAAATCAACTTATTTTATAAATTAAAAATTGTTGGGGGGCAAGTTGTATTGGGCAAAATGGGGGAGTGGATGGGGCAAACTAGGTGGCAGACTGGGTTGAGAGGGGAAGTTTTGATTGGCTGGGGAGTGGGTTCCAAACAACTGGGTTAGCTGGCTGGGGACTGGGGCAGTTGGAGGTCCTAGGGGTATTGTTGCCTTGATTGGCTTGGAGGGAATGATGTTAAATTACATCATACTTGGACTCCAGGAGAAAACCAATTGGCTTGTACACCAGGCAATTGTGAGGGGCAGCTGAGGATCTTTTGGTGACTGCTGCTACTTTGAGCGTTCAGGGCCATCTTGGTAAACATGTCAGCAACCTTCTGACAGGGGGAAATTACTGTGTGGTTGTGGGCAGCACTAACCACCTGGTTAAAGATTTTGGGGTTGCACGCTCAGATGGTGTCCCCAATGTTGAAGAACACATGTCTACCAGGTGTAAATTGGCATGGCCAGCAGGGATTAATTTAGACATTGTGACTGCCTGCTTGGATCTTTTCAGATGCCACTTTGACAAACTCCATTTAGTGGCTCAGAAAAATACTAAATTTGGAATTGGCTGAGCTCCAGGTGGCAAGAAGGTTGGAAAGGAATTTTCTGTACCAGTAACCATTGGTGTAACTGGATGTAGTTTGATAAAATACAGTCCCTTTTGGGGAAGCTGCAAGAACCACATCAATTGAAATCCCCTCTGTTTCATTTTTTTAATCTTGGGGGGCATTCTTTTTCACCAAAGTGCTATAGTCCTTGACTTGTAATGACAATTTATAATAGGATATAAAAATGATATCATCTTAAATACCAGACAGGCAGCAGGTGATGATGGCACTAATCACAGGGTTTTAGGGCAAATTAGAGCCACCATCTAACTTATTGGCCAGCTGATTGGTTAGAATCAAAAATCTGACTACAAGCCCATGCATCCATAGCTGTGCAGTGCAGCAGGCTATGAAGATGCCCTGAAGCCTGAGTAAGCAATATACAACAGTCAATTGGAGGTATGGGTCATGTTGCAGAAGGTCAAGATTGATGGGATATGCTTCCTTGATCTGAGAATCTTGCTGCTTTTTTGGCTTCTTGGCCATCTTGGTACCATCTCTCTTCAAGAGGGCTCAGAATTCACACTTAACCACCCCCTCAGTGAATTGAAGACAGGTGGCAATTTCAGCAAAATTTACACCACTCTGTTTGAGGCTCACAATCTCCTCTATCACCTCACTGGTTACTAGCCGTTGTTTTTGGGGCCCACTTGAAATGCTAGTACCCAGATAAGGCAGGGCAAGGTATACTTGGCCTGAATTCTCAGGCAATGGTTGGATAGGGATGAAGGAGGCCACAGTTTCCCAGTCTCCATGATGTGGCACAGGCACAGATTGAGCCTGGTTTTGGGGAGCCCCATATTGTCTATTGGAAAAGCCACCCATGGATGAGGCTGATGACACATACAACTTGGCTTCCTCACAACTTTCATTAAATTGGGTGTACACAGGGAACACGGTGGTTGCACTCCCTTGATCAGCAGCCTGAGCTTGGAGTAGCTCCTGGTACTGCTCCTCAACAACATCAAAGTTACTGTCACTTGAAAAACTCATACTA